>JANAVB010028000.1:1276595-1504095 GCA_029216955.1 Iris pallida | reverse complement strand
ATCAACGACAAATTCCTAAAGAAGTACTACTCTTGACATCTCTCAGATATGTACTTCCACCTCTACCTAGTAAGGGAATTAGTGGACCTGATCATCAGAGCTCACATACACCTCCCTTTCACAAAAAAGAATCCTATGCTTTCGGAACCCAGTTGTTCCATTGCATTCTATCTCCAGTAGAAGAGAAACCACGTCCACATTACCTCTGAGTTGCTCCTCTACGTCCTATAAAGCGGAATCTTACGCTCTGTAAGACTTCGCTACCCATCATGTTTACCATGTCCACATTAACTCTGAGTAAACATCCCGTACAGACAACCCCCGCATTGTCGTACATTGATCGCAGAACTTCCATGTCCATATTACCTCTGAGTAGTTCCGTGTATCTCCCCAAAGTTACTCCTACCACGTCCATAACACCTCTGAGTAGGAAGATTCCGATATTTGAACCCCATATTTACCACGTCCACATTATCTCTGAGCAAATATGTTGGTTCTTTCAAACTTATTATCTGTACCTAAAAACCAAGGTACGAAAAAGATAATAGGTCCACACAAATTATCAAGTTCATGACAACGAGAATGAACGCATCACAAAACTCCTTATTCTTTATTTAAAAGTAAAGGGTTACATCCCTAGCATGAGTTACAAATTACACAAGATAACAAAAGAAATGAGAGGCTATAATCCCTAAGCATCAGCGGGATTGGCTGAAAGCTCTTCGATCCGACGCTTCAAGTCTTCCGCCCGAGTCTCTGCAGTCGCCAGGACTCGGCGTTCGGCTTCTTAACGCATCATTTCTATGACCTCAGGGGAAGTGTCATCCTCATACTTCTCGTCAACTGTTGCCACTGCTGGGCCAGGGAAAGAGCCTGGCGGGTGAAAGCTGCTTCCTCCTCCTTAGATGCTACATGTTCAACCTGGACTCGCTCAGCATCTAACAAGAGTTGGGCCCGCTGGTCTTCAAGGAGGCGAATCTTGGCATTAACGTCCGCTATACAAGCGTCCAACGCAGCTCGCAATTCTACCTTCTTCTGCGTGGATAGAGATAGCCTCTCCACCGCAGCCTCAGCTTCGGCCACCGTGCGTTCCTAGACAGCCACGGTGTCCTGATAAGATGACTCAATTTCAGCGATCAACTTCTCCTTTTTTGCCTCTATCAGAGCGGAGAGATCATTTCGCTGGATACTCTAAAACTCAGAAAGCATCTAGTCGAGCTCGGCCACCGATGTCTCCAGAATCTTGGCCATATGGTCATGGCCCTGGTGGGAACGTATCAGACCGATGTGAGGGAACGCCATGGTTTTTGCCATCGCGAAACTCCCGTCGACATTCATCACTGTCGATATACCCCTCTACAGCATCTTATACACCGCTTCAATGATAAACTTCACGTACTCATCCGCATCTGCCAGTACTTGCGGCGTCATAGCAGGAGTTGGAGGAGCTGCTCTAGACGGCGAACCAGAAGAAGACCCGCCGACTTCAATCTACGAGGTTGGAACCTCGGCATCAACGAACCCTCCTTCGTTAAAAACTTGAACCTCGCTACTGACCCGAGGAGCCAGGAGAGCGGAAGGGCCGAGAGGGGCGTCGATATAGTACCCCATGTGGAAGGAGCAACAGGGTGTTCCTGCAAACCCTTACCCTTCTCAAGCTCGGAGGGACCACCAACGCCAGGAGCTATCTCCTCCGCATCCAACACACTATCAGCAGGCTGCACGTGACCTTCCCCCTCTGGTAAAGCAGCGAGATCAGCACTCGTGTCCCGACTCGGCTCCACTGGAGTCAGGCTCGGCGTACAAGTCTCATCTTCCTCACCGAATCCCTCCACGGGGATAGAATCTTTTGCTACCTCCCGGTCGGCAGCCACCTCAGCCTCCGTTTCTTAGTCTGGGGTAGGGCTCGGCAATGCTGCAGCCGACCTCCCCTCATCATGACAAGAAGGGGAATCAGCCCTCTCCTCTGTTTCAACCATGTCTGTTGCTCCCGCAACAGGCTCACTCATCTCTGGAGGAACGTCATCCGAAGAGGACGAACTCCACTCCACTTCCTCATCTGGAAACCCCGTATCTGCTGGATCCTCAATGCCAAAGGCCCCCACGGTGGCTTGCATCATCCCGGAAACTGCTGCATCCTCAGCTTCCCTTCCAACATGATCTGGAGATACTAAAATCTCCGCAGGAATGATATTGTCAGGATTCTCCTCCACGAAAGATGTTACAATCGGAGGAATGCGCTCGTCAGAGGAGCTTGCCACCTCTTTCGGTTTACTGACACCCGATTTCGAAACTCGGGTTTTCCTTTTCAGCGGCTCCTATAAAAAGAAAGTATATGTCACAAAAATGGTGGAACTAACCAGACTATGTGGGACTCTTACCTCCACAGGAGCTGAGTCTGTTGACACTGCCGGTGACAATGCCTTCTTCTGTTTCTTCGGCGCAGAAGAGCCAGTCTCTATATCAGCACGTCCCTTCGGCTGATCGGCCAAGGGCTTTGCCTGTCCCCCCCGTGGATACGACAGGGGTACCTCGATAACCCACCTCTGGCGGGCGGTACGACCGAGCCTTCGCTAACAGATTCCCAGTCGCCTCTAATTGGGTGCCGACGATGAAACTGGTCTCCCGATCATATCCAGGGGGCACGACATTCATGGCACAATGAAATTTGGCGACCGAGAAAAGAATCGGCGGCCGTAGATTCTGAACAGGCAGCGTAATACGAGCTCCGGTGCATCCGACATTGTAGTAATGTCAAGCTCATGCACCATCCAGCAAACTTACAGTATACTCCAGGTTAATACTAGGGTTCTCCAACATCAACTGAGCATAGCCGAATTATCGTACAAAACGGCTCGGCAAATATGGTTCCAGGTAACACTGGTTTCTATTCCGATACACCAGATGGGACGACCAAATGCTTTGTAACCAGCGAAATCCCCATGGAGGCAGAGTTGTGACATCTTCACCCGAATCTGTTAAGTCGTCGTTGGCCTCAAAACCCAAAAAGACGGGGCCAACTTTGGTGATCTCCCACCCCTAAAAGTGGGATAAAACTTTCCTACAAACAGGAACACCAGTATGCGACCAGCTCCTCTGGTGGAAACGACGGAGGAATTCGTCTCCGGCCCTGTGGTCTTCTTCCGGGCTCGGGCTCATCACGTTGGGATGGTGCAAAATTAACCCCCCCATCCAATAATGAAATGGCAGTTCGGCACGGGGAAAGTTGTCATTCCTGCCTTGTTCATGAACGACATTTCCCATAAATTCTCGTAAACCTCGCAGCAGGTTACACACCATTGCGGGGAGTAGAGCCAGACAACAGCCAAAGACCAACTTCACGGCTGGCATGATTAGGTTCCGGGTCACCCTCTCCACAAAGCCTGACCCGCCTGAAAAGACATAATCCTAGAGCTAAACCATCAGATAAGCAGCCAACACTGCTTTGGACGACATCCGATGAGTAAGATGCCAGAAACAGCTATAGGAGCATTCGTCCGACTGCCGGTCCTCGTTTTCCCGGGGACTCTTCTCACTTAGCCTGCTCAATTCAGAGAGTACCGTGGTACTGGAAAGTGCTAGCGGAGTTGTAAATTGAGAGGGATTCTCCTTGTCTTGCTTAAAGACATAGTCTCTCCAAGCAGTCACATGAGGTTGTGACCCGCTCTTATCACTCTTCTGCATATAATAATGATGGCTCGCCACTTCCTTGAAGACGACCATCATCTCCACTGCTTTGTCCCCCAGGACTTGGAATTCCTCATTGGTCGGGAAACATTCCTCATAAGGTTCTGATCCCCAAAGGAGCCTTGACACCTCGTACATTTCATGGAGAGCCAATCCCAGCTCCTCCACCGGAGTGAAAAAAGTCTCCGTCTGAGTGTTAAACATCTCCAGAAGCGCGAGGAACATATGCCTGTTGATGTCAACGCCTGCCTGGGTAGCCCGGATCGCGACAGTCAATCCAATCTTTCGGAGTTCAGTTCGAAACTGCGTCAGAACCCAGAGTGTCAGCTTGTCCCACTTAGAAACATAGTGACACCAACCCTCTACCCTAAATTCATCTTTCGGGTACGACTGCTTCAACGACATCATACGATTCGCAAAAGTCGAAGCGCCAAAAGCAAATATGTTGGTCGGGACGTCACTATAAATGCTCCCAGGAGGCAGAGTACGCCAAGTGAAAGAAGGCCCAGCCCGCACGGCGGCCAAAGTATCCATCTGATTGGAGGTAGCGTCGATCTTGATGGTGCCTGCCACCGCTCCCCCTGGGACGGGGTTAGCTCCCAAGATATCCTCATCTTGAAAGCAAGGCGACAGAAAGCCGTCAAAGGCCATTGACGCTCAAGTTGCTTAACAGTCATATTCACCCCTCTGGCTGTAAAGAACCAATCTTTCTTGATTTTTAACACCTTTGCTTCAGTAGAAGTAAGGCAGTCCCCAAACAGGAACCCAGGCTTCAAGAAAGTCACATTATCAGAAATGACAGATTTCAAAATGCTATGCTCTATCATCCGTTGGAGGAACCAATGCTGTTGTTCCCGGATTTGGGTCATTCTCTCGGGAGGTTGATCCAGCAAAATGGCAGTTTGGGCAGGATTTATCACCTCCTCGTTATAATCTACTCCCATCTGACATAGAGCAGCATCTAGAAGCACTTCATTCAAGAGCGGGACGGTCATCGACACTGGCGGTCAACAAAAGAAGTCAAAAACTCAAATATGTTAGAACAACAAAAATTCTGAGTTACGCTCTCAACAGAAGCACATACACTGAACCAAGGCTCAGGCGCATATGGAAAGAAGCTTCGGCGCATCATCAGGGTCCAAACCCATGTGCCTCAGCGGGGAAGCTTCGGCGCATCATCAGGGTCTAAACCCATGCGTGTCAGCAGTGAAGCTTCGGTGCATCATCAGGATCTAAACCCATGCGCGTCAGCAGTGAAGATTCGGCACATCATCAGGGTCTAAACCCATGCGCGTCAGCAGGGAGCATCGGCGCATCATCATGGTTTAAACCCATACGCGTCAGCAGTGAAGCTTCAACACATCATCTGGACTCAAGGTCCATGCTCGTCAGCGTATGTGAGTTCCAAAAATGGCCTACTCGAGTACAGAAAGGTACGATAAAGAACGACGAAACCCACCAATCACCGCCGGCCGAACGTCGACGGGCGTCCTGGGGACATCATCTACAGCAGCCTCCACAGGCTCTTTCCCTTTGCCTCGTCCCCTGCGAGCACCACCGCGAGAAGTTTTGGAGGCCATTTCGTGAAAGAAGAAGCTAGGGTTTTTCAAAAGAAGAACTCTAGAGAAGAAGAAAGCAAAGAGAAGAACTCTCTCTCCATCAGACGCCTATTTATAGGCTTGATTGCACGCGTGAAACGATGAAGGGTGACATCAGTCGCCGCCTCGGGTTCTATGAAGTGATAACTGCAAAATAATGCAAAAAGATCATCATTAATCTTTTGTTGATTACTTTGAAGCGTTATTATTTAATTGAGAGGAGCATGCGCCCCATCACTGGTGCACGGAGTAATCAAGCGCCCGAACAGTCATGCACCCCGTTGAAGACACCACCATGCTTCTTATTTAAAGTATTCCAAAACTTGATAAAAAGTTTTGAAAACTTTGAAGGGGGTCTTGTAGAAGCATGGAATTTCAGGACCAGAAATCCTATACATCCAACATTACGTGCGCCGGGGAACTCAAACAAATTACTTGGCACATCAAGACAACAAAAGTATAGACAACAAAAAGGATTTTTTATTTCATATAAAAGTCTATTATATGTCTAAAGAAAGGCTTTACGTAGGAGAATTTCTATAAAAAAAAGACCCTAAGTCTACAGCTAGGCGCAGCAACCGCCATGCGCTCTCAGTCAGGCGCATCTCTTCAGCGTCTCAGTCAGGCGCATCTCTTCAGCGTCTCAGTCAGGCGCATCTCCTTAGCGTCTCAGTCAGGCGTATCTCCTCAGAGTCTCAGTTATGTGTATCATGAAGTCTCAGCATATGCGCCTTACTTCGACCCGATCAAATGCTTCGACTAATGAAGCATTTATTGAGCAGAACAAGGGTGGGCGATCAACCCCACCCTAGCGAAAGGAAGAGCTCTCCAAAGCCCAAGGAAGAGGAGAGCACCGCAATCGATCCGCGGCGAAATGAGGCTTTCAACACAACCAGAATGGGCAACACCCACTCTGACAGAAGAAAGAGCCTCCAAAGTCGGGAGCACCACAATTTCGATCTGCGGCTCTTCCAGCATAACGGAGACGAGGCTCGAGCATCCCGATCTTTGGATGCAACAGGCACCTTCCGCCTGCCTCAGAAGCCCTCGACTCCGACTTTTGGATGTAACAGTCACCTTCAAGTGCATGAACGAAGACAAGTTGTCGCATCTTCACCCTCGGGGACATCTCGTCAACAGAATGTGCTCGAGCAAATATGTTCATTTCGGGAGGACGTGAGAGAACGAGAAGTAAACTCTCTCTTTACAACTATTTATAGGCCGGGCAAATCAAACCTATGCGCCAAGTGGCGGGCTCTCCGAATCCCATGCAATGAATTTGCATTAATGGTGATGAACCTGACGCTTCGAATTCAGCTAAGTCAAAATGGCTATTTAAAGCACTTAAAGAACACAAAAGTCAGACCAATAAAGACGTGCCATGCAAGCGGATGCGCCGGTCAGACACCGCGCATCGCACAGACGCGTCCGTCAGTTCCAAAGTGCCCTATATGGATGCGCCCAACAAAGCACAGATCCATGCATCCTAATCAACATGGACCCATGCGCCCATTTTAGCTCGTCATCCATCAAGCAATTAATGCTCAAGTGACAGAGTTGGCAGCACGTCCCCCGAGGACTGGACAGTTAGCAGCTTTTTCAGAAGATGAAGCGTTGCTGACATCAAAATTATTATTACTTTCCTCCGACGGTTACGACCCACGTGGCCGACCAACCACTCGCATGCGCTTCAGCGGCCATGCGCCTGAAGGCTTGCATGTGCCTCAGAAGCCGTACGCCTAGACTGGTTCGTGACTCATGAAGATTGTGAGCCAAAGTCTTCTCATGCACCCAATCCCAGGCGCATCCTATCAGATCACTCTCCACCAAATCTGAGATCTTTGAGCAACGGGCATGCGCCACGTGTCCTTTGACTCGATTCAACCTATGAAGGGGTGCTAATCACCCAAGATATCAGCAACAGAAAGATCCTCTCTCTTGCTACGTGTCAGCCCACAAAAGCTGTATGAAGGATTCAACCCACAAATGATGGCGCATCATTCATGCGCCTCCCACAGCTTCAACCACGTGGCATCCCCACGTACAGACGCATCCTACATATGCGCGCATGAGCAGCCAACCTGCAAGCTATAAATAGAGAGATCAACTCCTTCTTACAGATACACAGAGAGAGACATATACACCTACAGACAGAGACCTACATACGCAGTGAGAGAGGCAGATACAGACACTTAACGTCTTCTTTCTTTCCACAAGCTCCAGCACCCAGAGTAACTCAGACCTTCAGAGAACCGAGAACCATCGTCAGATCGTCAATGGAGTCAACGCATTACCACTCGCTCCATCGACACAAGGACCCAGATAAACAAAAGTGTTCTCCTAGGACTACATCTAAGTCCTACATTGTAACACTGTTCTGTTTGTAATTAAAATTGCAATAAAAAGATTTTAATGGCAAATACCTCTCAGACAGACTGTCAAGTCATTCTTCGAGATGAGGAAAATTAATTCTTTGGCATTATCTGAAGCGACGGTGGTTCGCTTCAAATTTTATCGGGGCACGCATTTATGGACGGCCTATAAATAGGCGTTGGGTTAGGGGAAAGAGTTTTTACTTTGCTTTTCTGCTCTTTGAGAAAGAACCCTTCGACTTTCGTCCCCTTCTTCGACTTCTTTTTTGCCATGGCTCTTAAGTCTTCCACTGTTGCTGACGCTAAGGAAAAGGGGAAAGGTAAAGCCCCATCTGAGGTGGCCACATCAGAGCCGTTCGTCGTCGAAAAGACCCATTTCGATATTCAAAAAGTGGTCCAGGGTGAGTGCTATTGTCGGCCTTTGTCGACATTTTAATTCTTGTAACACCCAGTTTTCCATATGAGGGTCATTTTGAAATTTTATAATTATAATTATTAATTATTGATATTTGATTCATATTATAATTTTTAGTGATTTTTAATAATTTTTTTAAACTAATTAAAAACTGGTTTAAGTCATGACTTGTGATTTTGATGTGCTGCCAGTGAAACCTGAGAGACTGCATGACCTAGAGCCTAACCATGTCATTAGGATGTTTAATTATCATTTTTAGCCTAGGGGTAATTTGGTCATTTTGAATTATTTGAATTATTTGGTGATTTGTTGAATTGGTAAATTTGTGTCACGACCCGCACCCTAGAGTAAGGGCACAAGAAGTGGGTACGTCCAGCCTACGCCGCAGTGTCGGCGGTAGAACGCTGTCCTAGGTCACAATATATGACAATATAATGCTAAGCAGTTTATACTCCCTGAATGGGGGTGACATAGCAGAATGTAAACTCAATCACATCTAAGGTAGAGCATAATGGGAGATAGATAAAACATGAAATCCAAAAGAGATACAGCAGATAGAAGTCTAAGTGTCTAAGATACACAAACCAGAAATACGTCTCAAAGCTCAAATACAGTAATCCATAAAGTAAATACAACTCCAGACAACTGAAATAGCTATCTAAACAACCTCTAATGTGTCTCCGCTAGGCTAGCAGGCAACCTGCAAGCTATCTTTAAAATTTATCAACAGGTTCAGTCAGGACAGGAGCGAGCACAGTACTTCTCAACAAATCATAGCAGGTTAGAAAATATGATCATGCAGTAAAGTAAGATACAGGATCTGAAAAAAATACAGTATGTAAACAGAGAGAGAACTATAATAAAAATATCTACTATAAGTAGAGAGTGGCTAGTGAGTCAGAGTACAATATAAACATATGAATGGCATAGGAGATTCTGGGAACTATACTATAGAGTGATTCTGGGAACTACACTACTTGGATATTATTCACATGGCTACTTCTACTCCCCCGTACCCCCAATCAATACATAAGGATCCAACCAGGTTATGTAATGATTCCATGCAAAGGCCCACAAGGGGTGATACATGGATAGCCCATAAATGGATGATTCTGGGAATGTCCATAAATAGGGTAATTCTGGGAATGCCGATAAATGGGGTGATTCTGGGAAGACTCTGTGATCATGAGAGTACATGTCACAAGTGATCGAAGAATCGTGAAGCATAGTGATACACTATGTAAGTGAAACGCACAGAACATGTAGATACGATGCTCCCTGAGGGGATAACATCTCAAGAATGGATCCATATAGTACTAATCCATGTTACCAACGTGGCAGCATCAAGTAAAGTAATCTAAAGCAGAAAAATAATTCTAACAGGATATGAAATGATCAGAGAATGTACTCGTATGGTATCCTGAATGTCCGAAGAGAATATACTGTCCGAGGAGTGGTGTCTGTCTTCTATAGAATAGTACAAGTCACAACAAGTCTAAAATAAGGAAATAGACTGCTACAATGCATCTACATAAAGTTTGGGGTCAATCTAGGCTAAAGTCAACCTTTGGTCAACTCTAGTCAACTAGACTAGTCAAACTAGGTCAACTAGGTCAAACCTAAACCAAACAAGTCTATACTAGTCTAACTAGTCTATTCTAGGCCTAATCAAGACTAAACAAGTCTAACTAAACTCTCACTAGGCAAACAGACACACCATAGGCTAAGAGCCCTAGGCTATAGGCTATATCATGCCTAAGCCAAACAACAAACACATATACACATAACAATATATATATCTAATATATTGTAGTACACTCATAACATATAGGCTACCTATATGTACATCCCACACACACACATATATATATATATATATATATATATATATATATATATATATATATATATATATATATATATATATATGCATCACTATTCACATATTCATATACATAGATATATATAGGAAAGCTATATATATAGGCACATACATATATATATAGAGAGAGAAAGAGAGGTAAAAGAGTAAGTGAGTATGTGTGTGTTTGGCATGTGTGTGAAAGGATATGTGTTAATGTTCTAAAATTTAGTGATAGGCAGGTGTATATGACATGGGATACATGATGTCAAAGGGTGTATGAATGCATATTTGTAAAAGGTTATAGGTTAGCTCAGTTTATAGAAATATATACATACATACTTATCTTGTATACATGCATACATACATATCATGTATATTACATTTACATGATACATACATGTATACTTGTATTATATTATACTTACATTCATGCATAGATACTTGTATTTATATTAACATATTGCAAACATTTATTTCATTCATGCATCTATGCATTACCTACATGTTTTATACATATGCATACATTGTATATTCATATCATTTCATACATTAACATAGAGACATACAAACATGCACACATCATATATTTCATACCTTGCATTACCTTACATATCATGTTATATATTATCATTCATTCCTTTCATATATTACATTATCTTTAAGTTGAATACATCATATATGGATATAATACATTACCTTGCATGCTTGCATTCATATATTACATTCTTTATTACCTATATACATGTATTTCCTCCATTCATTCATGCTTGTATCATATACTCTACATTACCATACATGTTATCATTATATACTGTATTACAATATTTATACATTATGCATTCATATCTATCATTACATATATATCTTGCATTCATATCTAGCATTCATTATAGACTTTTATGCATACATTATATATCATTCTTTCATTCATGCATTGCTTATATGCATTATATTAATTGTATTCCTACATGCTTGCATTCAACCATATATATACATTAATGTAAAGAGAATATATATCATATATATATATATATATATTATTTCATTCATCTAACATATCATGCATTACATACTCTATATTCATTTAATATCCATACTACATAGGCTCATAGGTTACACAAAATGCATATATCGTATAGTCACTCTTCTACTTAAAACCAATACTGTACCAATTAGGCATTCACTAAATTCTAGGATTAAAGTATGTCGTAGCCCTTTGTGTTAGCTTTCCGAAACTTTAAACGGATAGCATTTTCGTGTCCGGAAGCTCCCGAAATTGCAAAAATACCGAAACACGTTCGTCTTTCGTACAACTGACACTCAAATAATTCTACAGAAAGTTACAGAAAGAATTTGGCTTATTAAAATATATATTTGGAAAGCTAACTACGATACGGTTCTTCTAAAAAAACTGGAGATAAATCGGAGTTCTAGGCTAAAAGTTATGATATTTCTAAGTTGCTTTGGTTAATAAAAACGTGGATGAAAATTATGACGGATTTGACAAAAGAACACATATAGGCCAAAATACTTGCATACAAACATATGTATCCAAATAAAACTCATTCTAACCATCCTAACAAAGATCAATCCACTCTCTAACCATTATAAAACTGAATTTAAATATCTATTTAAACTATTATCATACATACATACACATGGGGTGTCCTAATTTGTGATCTATCAAGTAGGACACAAGACACATATCTAAAATCCTCAAAAGAGCTCCAAATGGCCTCAAATTTGAATCTAAATGGGACACATGCATGAGGATGGATCCTACGGATTCAAAACTAATTTATATACAAAGAAAATCGATTTAGAGGATGGGTTTTACCTATTGGGAGTGGAATTCCAATAAAATCCTTTAGGACACGGCTCCGATACGAAGATCTCTCAAAGTGGACACTCCTCCTTGTACTCCTCTTCCAATCCTTGATAGCACCTTTCCCTTGGAGAATGGGAATGATTGAGGGAAGGTTTGGTAAAGGAATGATTTGATTTGGAGATCAAATCAATGGGAAGGCTCTCTAAAATTGGAGAAGAACAAAAAGAAAATAAAAGAGGCAAGATTGTAATGAATAAAATGAATCATTCTCTCCTAATGGTGGCTGCCATAAAGAGTCCCTTAGGGCTAATAGGAAATGTCCTAATTGCCCCTCTCTAGTCTCATATGGTTAAGTCTAGATAAGGTTCAAGTTTGGGGTCAAAATGATCTAGTTTTGAGTCTCTAACTTAACCATTCTAACATGATAAAAATTAGTTTAATTAACTAACTTAATGTTGGGTCTTGTGAGCCATACTTAACTTAATATTGGGTCCCATTTAGAGTTCAAGCTACCCGGGTCACAATACAAGTCGGAACGAGACGAAACTCAAATCCGACTAAACAAATCCAATAAAAACAATATTAAAATATAAAATTTTCCCAAAATATTAAAATATGAAAAATGACCAAAATCATAATACATTAATTTAAATATTATTAAAATAATCGAAAATTCACCAATTAATCAAAATCCTAAATAATTCAAAAGTC
This sequence comes from Iris pallida, assembly GCA_029216955.1. Classification (NCBI taxonomy): domain Eukaryota; kingdom Viridiplantae; phylum Streptophyta; class Magnoliopsida; order Asparagales; family Iridaceae; genus Iris; species Iris pallida. Next base: position 1,491,620 of record JANAVB010028000.1, on the reverse strand, counting down.
ACAAAATGACCAAAATATCCTTAGCCTAAAAAGTTGTAAATAATCATTCTAATCACATGGTTAGGTCCCCATGGTTATTGTTTGTCTCTAGGCTCAACAGTTTTGAGTTTACTAACTAACACATCAAAATTATAGTTCACCAATTTTAAATAGTATTAAATTTATTAAAAAAATTCCCATAAATCATTAATCCTATTATTAAATAATAAACTTTTACAAAAGTTCAAAATTATTCTCATTTGGAAAACTAGGTGTTACAATCCTATCCCCCTTAGGAAAATTTCATCCTCGAAATTAAAATGTTCATACTCCTTCTAGGTCAAACCCCCACAATCAAAGTCTCAGAACTTAAACAAATTATACGATTTAAAAGGACGACATACAGGGTCATGGCATACGGTGGTAGTGAAAGTCTTATCTAGGTATACTAGTCATGCTAAACCAAAACGGTCATAGGGTATCAAACATACAAGCAATCAGGGGTGTTAAACTGGAAAAGATACAGAAATAACAAATCATCAAGGCTTTAAGGCATAATCAAAACCAAAATTTAAAGCACAAATGTCGAGCATTAAAATCCAACCACAATATATATATATATATATATATATATATATATATATATATATATATATAAGAGGGGGTAGAGATTTAGTTATGTATCTATATACATTATAACATGTATGCATAAACTCTATATATATCTATATAGATATATGAACATAACATAGAGAGGAAGGGTTAGGTTTACATGGCAGTGTATACTAAGTTAGGGTGTGTGTGTCCTTGTACATGGTTATAGCTTTAGTATTGAAAGGTTAAACCTAGTTTTAGTTCAATATTTACATACAAAATCTGAAAATAAGCTAACATTTAAATCAGTGTAATATTAACATAATGCAGTTTCAGATTTTAGGGGTTTGAAACATCACAACCAACTCAATGCTCCCAACACATCTTAACATGATAGAGATAAAACCCTAACATACTATCCATAAATTTTTCTATGCATACAGTTCAATATTACATATTAAATCTGAATTTGAACTAAACATTTGAAATCATTATAAAAATGTTAACATGTATTCAGTTTTAGGATTTTGGAGAAATTCGAACATCAAACCAACCCAATGTTTATCACAACCTAATATGTAAAAATATGAAACCTAACATTATATCCCTACATACAACTATGTATATACCTCAAAATATTATATTTAAAAATAGCAATTTGAACTAATATTTAAAATCCAATATTAAGGGTTAATATGCACACGGTCTTAGATTTGACAAATTCAAACACAAAACTCAACTAAATTTTTTTTTTGAATTGAAACCCTACGTATAACATACATGTGCCGTGATGTAAACATAACTAATAACATGAAATCTTTATTTGAATTACGAATTTAAACTAGAAAAGCAAAAAACCAGAAATATTGGAATTTTGATAATTTAAACATCAACAACATATTAATATGCATTTAGATAGGTTGGTAATCAAAGTGTAGCATGCATACGTGTCAGACAAAGTGTCTGTGTCCACTATATATATTCTTATGTCCCAATATAAAAATCAAACTCTATATCAAGACCAACATTTAGATTCCTACCAAGATTACAAAGCAGGCGATTGATGTAATCAAGACAGTTTTATTATTATTATTATTTAATATAAGAAAAATAGCAAGAAGGAAATAACGATAAAATCTGTTCTGCTTATCTGTTTAAAAGAAGGAACCATTTTGAAAACAGAGCTATAATATCAAATCTAAGATAAGGTCTAGCAAAATCATCGATTCATTATTTTAAGAAGAGATTCATAGTAAGAAGTTACACAAAGGTTTATAATACAGCTAAAGCTACTCCTACTCCCAAGTTAAATAATGAGAAACAAAATAAACAAAATAATTTTTTTTTGAAAGACTGAACAAAAGTAGAGAAAACTTGTTCAAGAGCATTTAAGGTACAATCTGATAATCATATGCGTCTATCCAAAATCATGGTGCTCCAAATCCTCGTCATACTAGTAAGCAAGGCTACGATAATCACAGAGTCCTTGACTAAGGTACATACCTCTTGGTTCATGGTATTTAAAATTTCTGCATTGCCGCATGCGACGGTGAAAACCTTAAATTTCCACACTCGAGAAATACGTCCCAAAATATGACTATATGTCCTCACTATGCCAGCTAACATGACTATCGAAGATTCTATATCCCATAACTGAGGTGACCTAGCCCATATGATTTTTCTCAGAAGAAAAAAAACAAACATAACACAGGAACAACAGAACAAATTGATCAGTCAACAAGGAACAGATGGAATCGAATTTCAAGATAGTTATAAGAGACAATTGCGGGAATGGAATAGAGTAGAACGGAACTTGCAGCAAGATCTCCAATGGTCTGTGTATCTTCGACTGTCCAGACAATAGCTCGCCCCTGCTAGTTTTCCCTGGTCTGCTGCTGATGCTGCATGAACCGCTGCTGCTAAGAGTATAACACCCACTTTTTGAAATAAGGGTATTTTAGTCATTTTAGCCAGTTTGTGATTTTCTAGATATTATTGACTTGTGATTGATTTAGCCTTTGGTTTAACTTTAGAAAACCCATAGTAGAGACTAACCATGACATATGAGGATTAGTTAGCTAATTAAAATTTATTTTATACTTTGGATTAATTTAGAAAGCCATTTGACTATTTTTAGGCTATTTAATTAATTGGCCTTTTAGCCTTTTATTAAATGGGCTTAAACTCAACCTAAATAGAAGAGAGGGGCCCATGAACCAACCCAAACCCTAGTAGGACTCATCTGGCCGGCCAAAACAGGAAACCCCCACCTCCTATATAAGCATCGCATTAGTATGGACACCCCCTTTACAAAACCCTAGTTTCCAGCTCTCCAAAACTCTAACTTTCTCATCTGACCTCCGTTTCACCTCAAACAAAGTGCATTGTGATCGTGGGTAGGAGAAGAATTTGCTGGAGCATTGCTAGCAAGGAGTTGGAGGCGTTTGCTCGGTAGAAACTGGTCGTCTCATCGATCGAGGAGTCAGTTTCTTGATTTTTCAACTCGTAATAGGTAAACATGTAAACATCATAGTTTCTCCTGATTTTTCTTCATAGTAGCATGCATCTAGGTACCCTAGACCCACCCATGAAGTTTGGTTCAGTTTCGTGTCCGTTTGATAGGTGTATCGGACACGTATCGGATTATGGTTAAAAGTGTTCGATGGAATTCCTCTTAGAATTCGATTCTATTATTTTTGCAAACTAACTTCATGAATCGATAGCTCTAGATGTAGGGATTCCCAAACCCTAGGTTTTTGTTTAAATTGACACATTTTTGTGTCCAAAATTGGACACGCACGTGCAGTACGAGGACCGCACGCGTGTCCTGCTGCTGCCGTGTCCGTTCTCGATGGACACGGCATTTTGACTCAAGAATTTTGGTGAGTAGGGAGGCACCATGACTAATAAGGTTCTCATAAAATTTTGTAGGATTTCGTGGAGTATCGAGGAAGAAAACGACACGGCATTGATCGCGGCCTGTCGCGTGCGCGTGAGAACGCGGCGTCCGATACGCACTTCGTGCGACTCGGACACGTAGCGAGAGTCCAGTGCAGGTACGTGTACGTATAGCCCTATAGTTGGGCTACGTGTACGAGCAACCACGTGTCCTACCTTGCTCTGTGTCGAGCCCTAGATCGCGTGACACGCGTGCACGATGTTTGGGTCTTTGGGGTTCGACCAGTCTAGGATTTATTATTTGGACACATCGTGTCTGGCTATCTCGAAACGACATGACCTGGGTAGTACCTACACACACGCAGGAATCATTACCAACCTTAGGTTTTGATTATTATGTAAGTTTTTGATTGAGTTTAAGTCATGTTAGGTTGGTGTTTAAGTATCGGGTTTAGTTCCAGTTTTCTTTTTCTGTTCAGTTTCTTTCGAACCTTTTTGTTCTGATTTTCGAATCAATTTTCTGATCAGGATCGACCTACAGATCCTATTAAACCCCCCTCTTTGTGATACATGTTAGTTTGCTAATAGGATATGGCTGTGTAAGAATCGGGTTGTTAAGTTCAGTTTTCCTATTCAGTTTTCTTCCCTTTTCTGATTTCAGTTTTTGTGAAGTAAAATTCTGCAAATCAACAGAACACTCGAATCTTTTTAGACCTATATAAGAGATTACTTACTATTTGCATCATGGGAAAGGGTTGTAATCGAAATTGGGTTGGCTATAGTATCAGGTTTTCCTTAAATCCAGTTTTGATGTTTCAGAAACTTAAACCTTATTCCCATCTGTTTTCAAAAGTTTTTGCTGTGTAAACCCAACCCCCAGGTCCTATAAAACCTATCTAAGAGTTACATGTAGCTTGGCATCAAGGTGTAGGCTGTGGATGAAGTTGGGTTTTCATAGAGTATAGAGTTTAGGTTTAGATTTCCAGTTTTTCAGTTTTCCTCACTGTTAGGTATATTAGTTCTGTCCCAGTTTAGTTTTCCTGCAATAATCAGAACCTACAAACCTTATTTGACCCTACCTAAGAGTATCTTGTTAGTTTGCATCATCTAGAGTTGAGTTCAAGTTTTGGTATTAGACATTAGGTGTTAGAGTGAGTTGCAATATAGGATATCAAGAAATAGGCTTTCTCCTATAACTGATATGGGATAGGTAGGTGATTTTGATGGTTTTTGATTTTATTTAATACTAAGTTCAGTTCACTGTTAGCTAGGATGGGTAAAGGCCAAGTAGTTGGCTGTTAGTTAGAATTGTTAAACACCAAGTTAAGTTGACGGTTAGTTGGGATAGTTGATAGTTAAATGGTTAGTTGATAGTTAGTTAGGTTTGGTAATGTCAAGTTTAGCTAATTTATTGGTTTAGGAGTTTGTTGAAGATTAGGATAAAATTTGATTTTTAGGGTGTTATGTGTGTGTTATGTGTTGAGGGAAATAGGAGTAAAGAGAATAGGTAATGGGCTATGACAGTTATTGGGTTGTGTAGGGTTGATTTCAGGAATGCTAAGTCCAGTTATTAGTTACTTGTTTAGTTGAGATTGGTTGATACCAAGTTTATTTTGATTAATTAGTTAAGGACTGGTAGTGACCTAAATGGACTTGTAGACTTGTTGACCAAACTTTGACCTAGTTTGACTAGTTTGGTTGACCAAAGTTGACCCAAGGTTGACTTTGACTTAGATTGCCCCAAATCATGTAGAATTTGCATTGAAGACTTTTCTTATGATATTTTAGACTGTATTATGACATGTGGTTGTTTTAAATAGGATCTTATTACTCCAGTCCAGTCACTTTTCATCATCAGCAGTTCGGATTGCCAGGCGAGTACATTCTCTGATTTTTTCATGCTTTTTTGGATATGTACTCTTGTTATAGACTAGTATACTTGATGCTGACATGACGTTCATACGGATCGGTACCCTCTAGATCTTTTCATGCGATGTTATCCCCTCGGATACATCGAGTATGTCATGTTCATGTACTTTATCATGGTCATCATGTACTCCATGTATTCACATTTATCCATGTGGACTCATATGTTATTCATGTACACTCATGACCATATGAGCTCCATGTATACAGTAGTTGTTATCCATGTGCAATAACATAACATGCTTTGATCCTTGTGTATTGGTTGGGGGCAGAGAGAGTGTAGTTGGTTATGTGATCATTATCCCCAGTAGTTATCCATGTGCATTCCATAGCTGTATCCATGTGCAACCCAAGCTGTTTACATAACCAATTCATGCTCTGTTTCACGTAGAAGGTTATATTCTTTATTTATCATATTTATATCTCAGTTATATCTTCTCTTCTGTTGATTTCTCTTACAGCGATTCATGTATAATTTTCTATAGCTTGCTTTATATGTCAATTCCTGATATGAACTGTTGTGAGAGATATGTGCTCGTTTCGTCCTGACTGGGCATATTAAAAATTTTACAGGTGATGATGAGGAGTACTGTCCTACTTATTATGGCATTGGCTTAGATGACACTGGCGATGTGGACCCACAGAAGGATCCCACAGTCGCTGAGGACTTGCCCATAGTCTGGCTGAGACTTAGTACCTTATTTTGTATTTTCTGTTTGAGACTTTTATGAGTTGTACTTGAGATATTTTTGGTGGTTTACACCTATACTTTTATTGTGACTCTCCTGAGATCCTTCTTCTATTCCATCTTAGTATTGTGATTGAGCTACGTATTATTTTACTCTATATTCATAGTTATTTAGATTGTGTTAGATATGGTGACTCAGGATAGCGTTCTACCGCCGATACTATGGTAGGCTGGGCGTTCGTTACTTCTCGTGCCCTCACACTGGGTGCGGGTCATGACACGTTTTTAGTGGTGGCCCATGCAGGTCCCAAATCACAACTAGTGTGATTCGTAGTGGTACTCGAACTAGAGTATCATTACAGCCTGCAGTAGGATATAAGATATAAGTTAAGGTACTCAATCATATTAGGAAAAATCTTATCAATTCTTTCCGTTAATTGTCTCCTTTTCTTGAAAACAACTGTCCTCCTTTGATGATTTTGCTTCTTTTCAGTAATTGATTCCTTGTTCGATCTGTCTTTAAGATAGCTATGGAGACACGATTTCATCCCTCCGGTCCATGCAGGACCAGATTCGCATTAGTGCGATGTCGTGATAGTACGGCAATTTAGTTGTACTACCCCGAGCCTGCTATAGAGTATAGGAAGTAAGGTGCTAGATTGACAGGATACTCAATTACTATTAGAATTTCCTGAGAGATTCCTGGGACGACCCTTGAGAATCTCATTTTCAGCTTCGATTTAAAATTCCCTTTCCCTTATGTTAGTCCACCTTCCTCCCTTGATTCTTGTATCTTGTTTGAACTCTTTTTCACCAATACCCTTACTTTCTTGTGCATAATAATGGTTAGGAAGATGACTACACTGCTATATACTCATTGGTCAAATACATGGCTAGAAGGATTACATTAAGGAATCGGAATACACGGAGACTTTGATTAAGTTATAAGGGTACCTTTCTAAAAAGATGATTTAATGATGAGTAGTTTGTAAGTTGGGATATTACCAAGGAAATTTATTTTGAGTTTCTAAATAGTAATCACCAGAAGATTATAAAAATTATATTTTGATACTGGAGGAAATTAGTTAGAATCTATATAAATCGTTTTCAGGAATTGATGTGATTCATGAATTATTGGATTATGATTATACGTCTTTGAACGTATATAGATTGGTTTGATAATAAAAAAAAGGGTAGCAGTATGAACTATTAAATTGAGTCATACAAGTTACGATGTAGATGTTTATGAATTTCAATATAAGAGGAAGCAATGATATTAAAATCTGATTTAAAAGATTAGGAAGATATGGAAATGATTGTTTTGGAGAAAAAAAAGTTCTCAAATTTGGAATCGTGTCATTTGATTGATGATTTAAAAATCTATTTAGATTTTGGTCTAAGAAGTAGTGATTATGTTTCAATGACTTAGAAAGAGAAATTATGGTTGATAAGCGCGTTAAAATACTGAGCTGTAAATGCTAGATTGCCGTGATAAGCTGACTGTCTATCTTGAGGATTATTTGAGACAAATTGGGAGTTTTTAAATTTATGAAGTGATATAGAATTTTATGGATTCATGATTCATTAACTCTGGAGTTTAAAGTTGGATTGAAATGTTAAATTTGGAAAGGTTAGTAGTAACGATATAAAAGTTATTATAAGATTTATGAAAAGGATTTAAATGTTAGTCATGGTTAGATTGGAAGGCTTAGAGTGAATACAAATTGAGGTAGTTATTTTTGGAATTTATTTTTAAAGGAATGTAAAGGTAGGCCACCAAGGTAACCTTAATGAGATAGAAGTGTTCCACACTAATTGCCATATCACTCATGACTATGATAGTAGTATATACTCTAGTGTTGTTAGTCGTCTGCCAAACTATGGGACTGTATCTCAAATCTTGACCTACTCAACCTTCCCTCAAATCTAGATTTTTATTGTGACTTCTAACCATTTGTATTTGATCATTCCTTAACAGTATTCGCCTTTAGTACTGTGTCCCTAGATTATTTCACTAGATTCTTAATTAAATTTATTTCATACTTCAACTTGATTTTCTTTATTCCTGTACCCTCACCATGATACTAAATTACGTTTTGACTTAAATTCGAGATCCAAACATGACTCATTTATTTCGACCCGACATGTGATGTTCTTCTTGTTTCTTTAAATGCTTAACGTTGTACCTTATCTTGATTGCTTGACCAGCTTAGTTAAGGATCTTGGACTATTTTTTTTTCTTCTTCATCATTACCTCCGTTACTTATACTTGACTACCTTATGTTGCTAATTTAGCCTTAGTTTTGCAAGCTTATCCCTTTTTGAGCTTGATCATGACATATTTTATTGGGTCGACCCACTAACATATTGTCTAATCAGAACCGGTGTATGATGGTCTGATCAACCTAGTGCACTTGGTTCGCTTTCATATATTACTCTACGTGGATGAGACTCTAGGGCATTTGTCTCATCCACGACAGTTTGGCAATTCTCTTTGAACTATTTTCGTCGTCTATGAACTACGTATTGTACTCAATAGTATCGTCTTTGAACTCTTTTTGCTTTTATCTTTCACATATTTCAGAAAGGCAATGCACTGTACTTAATAGGTCAACCCAGAGTATCACGTTTAGCTTCCTTATCAAAGGAGGATAGTGGCTTATTTCCATATCCTCGCAGTATTTCTTTAGGATTTCAATAGTGTCGAATTCTAAACCTTGATCGCGACCAGTCGACTTGGTGATTCCCTTATCGTCCAATGTTTGGAACCTTATTCAATTGAATTAATTCAATTGTGACATAGATTTCAAATCTTGGATACTCGTGCCTAGACTTCAACGACCTCGGTCTCCATCTTGCCCAAACCTCGATTCATCTTGGATTTGATCAACTTAGATCATATCGAGACTAAAATTTCTATATATATATATATATATATATATATATATATATATATATAGTGTGCTTGGATTTTAGTGTTATTGACAGTCGTGCTTTAAACTTTCAATTTTTTGTATCATCTTTAGAATATTAATGCTTTATGGTTAATTTCATTTGTTTTTATAATCACCAGTATTTGTATAGGATGATATACTGCCTTACAGCCCAACGATTTATTATTTATCCTTATCTTTTTCAGAATGGCATCCATGACCAGAGTTTGTCCCCAGTGCACAGCTGCAATTTCGGATGAGACCGAGATTGTACTTTCTCCTTCTATTACTCAGGAGGTGTTAGTAGCCTCACCGGAGAATTTACCTCCATCTCCTATCCTTCAGGAGAGGACTGCAGTTCAGTTGGAGATTGAGGGCCTTCCTTTGCCTCCCGGAGTGGTACCCCATGCCATTCCTGTTGGAGCTCATATTCCAAAGACTTCTTCAGGATTTGCGGGAGGTACAGAGACTTCAGGCTGAGCTTATGAGAGAGCAGAGTCTCAGTATCCAACTGTTATGGGATTACATGCATTCGAGGAAGGAGCCTAGTCCCAAGAGAGCGAGGAGAAATTTGTACCCAGAGCCTCAGGAGTACCCAGGCTTTCAGCCTAGACCAGCCTATCCAGTTCAGATTCCTGTCCAGCAGAGACCAGCTGAGCGAGTGCCTATCTGTGCCTTCTGTAAGAAGCTTGGGCACGTATGGAAGGACTGTAGGAAGAGACTAGGATTGTGCCTATTTTGTGGGTCAGTTGCACACAAGATACGAGACTGTCCTACTACACTTGCCCCTAGACGAGGCCTACCTCCAGGAGAGAGAGTTCCAGCTACCAGACCTAGTAGAGGTGAGTTCTTGACCCATACCTTATCCTATCTTGATGATTACTGTACCCCACCATAATGTTTGTATGCTTGATACCTTATGACCACTTTTGATCAAGTATGACCTTAGTAGCTAGACGAGACTCCAGACTTATTGCCTGCCATAACCCTGTATGATTTCTTTTCAACTGCATGATTTAGATAAGTTTTCTTAAGACCATGATTGTTGGGAATTGACCTAGAAGGGTAGAACCATCTTAATTTCGAGGACGAAATTATTTTTAAGGAGGGTAGACTTGTAACACCCACTTTTTGAAATAAGGGTATTTTAGTCATTTTAGCCATTTTGTGATTTTCTAGATATTATTGACTTGTGATTGATTTAGCCTTTGGTTTAACTTTAGAAAACCCACAGTAGAGACTAACCATGACATATGCAGATTAGTTAGCTAATTAGTATTTATTTTATACTTTGGATTAATTTAGAAAGCCATTTGACAATTTTTAGGCTATTTAATTAATTGGCCTTTTAGCCTTTTATTAAATGGGCTTAAACTTAACTTAAATAGAAGAGAGGGGCCCATGAACCAACCCTAACCCTAGTAGGACTCATCTGGCCGGCCAAAATAGGAAACCCCCACCTCCTATATAAGCATTGCATTAGTATGGACACCCCCTTTACAAAACCCTAGTTTCCAGCTCTCCAAAACTCTAACTTTCTCATCCGACCTCCGTTTCACCTCAAACGAAGTGCGTTGTGATCGTGGGAAGGAGAAGAATTTGCTGGAGCATTGCTAGCAAGGAGTTGGAGGCGTTTGCTCGGTGGAAACTGGTCGTCTCATCGATCGAGGAGTCAATTTCTTGATTTTTCAACTCGTAATAGGTAAACACCTAATAGTTTCTCTTGATTTTTCTTCATAGTAGCATGCATCTAGGTACCTTAGACCCACCCATGAAGTTTGGTTAAGTTTCGTGTCCGTTTGATAGGTGTATCGGACACGTATCAGATTAGGATTAAAAGTGTTCGATGGAATTCCTCTTAGAATTCGATTCTGTTATTTTTGTAAATTAACTTCATGAATCGATAGCCCTAGATGTAGGGATTCCCAAACCCTAGGTTCTTGTTTAAATCGACACGTTTTTGTGTCCAAAATTGGACACGCACGTGCAGCACGAGGACCGCGCGCGTGTCCTGCTGCTGCCGTGTCCGTTCTCGATGGACACGGCGTTTCGACTTGAGAATTTTGGTGAGTAGGGAGGCACCATGACTGACAAGGTGCTCATAAAATTTTGTAGGATTTTGTGGAGTATCGAGAGAGAAATCGACACGGCATTGATCGCGGCCTGTCGCGCGCGCGTGAGAACACGGCGTCCGATATGCACTTCGTACGACTCGAACACGTGGCGAGAGTCTAGTGCAGGCACGTGGACATGTAGCCCTATAGTTGGGCTACGTGTACGATGAACCACGTGTCCTACCTTGCTCTGTGTCGAGCCCTAGATCGCGTGACACGCGTGCACGATGTTTGGGTCTTTGGGGTTCGACCTGTCTAGGATTTGTTATTTGGACACGTCGTGTCTTGTTATCTGGACACGACATGACCTGGGTAGTACCTACACACATGCAGGAATCATTACCAACCTTAGGTTTTGATTATTATTTAAGTTTTCGATTGAGTTTACGTCATGTTAGGTTGGTGTTTAAGTATCGGGTTTAGTTCCAGTTTTCTTTTTCTGTTCAGTTTCTTTCGTACCTTTTTGTTCTGATTTTCGAATGAATTTTCTGATCAGGATCGACCTAAAGATCATATTAAACCCCCTCTTTGTGATACATGTTAGTTTGCTAATAGGATAGGGCTGTGTAAGAATCGGGTTGTTAAGTTTAGTTTTCCTATTCAGTTTTCTTCCCTTTTTTGATTTTAGTTTTTGTGAAGTAAAATTTTGCAAATCAAGAGAACACTCGAATCTTTTTTGACCTATATAAGAGATTACTTACTATTTGCATCATGGGAAAGGGTTGTAATCGAATTTGGGTTGGCTATAGTATCAAGTTTTCCTTAAATCCAATTTTGATGTTTCAGAAACTTGAACCTTATTCCCATCTGTTTTCAGAAGTTTTTGCTGTGTAAACCCAACCCCCAGGTCCTATAAAACCTATCTAAGAGTTACATGTAGCTTGGCATCAAGGTGAAGGCTGTGGATGAAGTTGGGTTTTCATAGAGTATAGAGTTTAGGTTTAGATTTCTAGTTTTTCAGTTTTCCTCACTGTTAGGTATATTAGTTCTGTCCCAGTTTAGTTTTCCTGCAATAATCAGATCCTACAAACCTTATTTGACCCTACCTAAGAGTATCTTGTTAGTTTGCATCATCTAGAGTTGAGTTCGAGTTTTGGTATTAGACATTAGGTGTTAGAGTGAGTAGCAATATAGGATATCAAGAAATAGGCTTTCTTCTATAACTGATATGGGATAGGTAGGTGATTTTGATGGTTTTTGATTTAATTTAATACTAAGTTCAGTTCACTGTTAGCTAGGATGGGTAAAGGCCAAGTAGTTGGCTGTTAGTTAGAATTGTTAAACACCAAGTTAAGTTGATGGTTAGTTGGGATAGTTGATAGTTAAATGGTTAGTTGATAGTTAGTTAGGTTTGGTAATGTCAAGTTTAGCTAATTTGTTGGTTTAGGAGTTTGTTGAAGAGTAGGATAAAATCTGATTTTGAGGGTGTTATGTGTGTGTTATGTGTTGAGGGAAATAGGAGTAAAGAGAATAGGTAATGGGCTATGACAGTTATTGGGTTGTGTAGGGTTGATTTCAGGAATGCTAAGTCCAGTTATTAGTTACTTGTTTAGTTGAGATTGATTGATACCAAGTTTATTTTGATTAATTAGTTAAGGACTGGTAGTGACCTAAATGGACTTGTAGACTAGTTGACCAAACTTTGACCTAGTTTGACTAGTTTAGTTGACCAAAGTTGACCCAAGGTTGACTTTGACTTAGATTGCCCCAAATCATGTAGAATTTGCATTGAAGACTTTCCTTATGATATTTTAGACTGTATTATGACATGTGGTTGTTTTAAATAGGATCTTATTACTCCAGTCCAGTCACTTTTCATCATCAGCAGTTCGGATTGCCAGGCGAGTACATTCTCTGATCTTTCCATGCTTCTTTGGATATGTACTCTTGTTATAGACTAGTATACTTGATGCTGACACGACGTTCACACGGATCGGTACCCTCTGGATCTTTTCATGCGATGTTATCCCCTCGGATACATCGAGTATGTCATGTTTATGTATTTTATCATGGTCATCATGTACTCTATGTATTCACATTTATCCATGTGCATTCATGTGTTATTCATGTACACTCATGACCATATGAGCTCCATGTATACAGTAGTTTTTATCCATGTGCAATAACATAACATGCTTCGATCCTTGTGTATTGGTTGGGGGCAGGGAGAGTGTAGTTGGTTATGTGATCATTATCCCCAGTAGTTATCCATGTGCATTACATAGCTGTATCCATGTGCAACCCAAGCTGTTTACATAACCAATTCATGCTCTGTTTCACGTAGAAGGTTATATTCTTTATTTATCATATTTATATCTCAGTTATATCTTCTCTCCTGTTGATTTCTCTTACAGCGATTCATGTATAATTTTCTATAGCTTGCTTTATATGTCCATTCCTGATATGAACTGTTGTGAGAGATATGTGCTCGTTCCGTCCTGACTGGACATGTTGAAAATTTTACAGGTGATGATGAGGAGTACTGTCCTACTTATTATGGCATTGGCTTAGATGACACTGGCGACATGGACCCACAGGAGGATCCCACAGTCGCTGAGGACTTGCCCATAGTCTAGCTGAGACTTAGTACCTTATTTTGTATTTTCTGTTTGAGACTTTTATGAGTTGTACTTGAGATATTTTTGGTGGTTTACACCTATACTTTTATTGTGACTCTCTTGAGATCCTTCTTCTATTCCATCTTAGTATTGTGATTGAGCTACGTATTATTTTACTCTATATTCATAGTTATTTAGATTGTGTTAGATATGGTGACTCAGGACAGCGTTCTACCGCCAACACTGCGGCATAGGCTGGGCGTTCGTTACTTCTCGTGCCCTCACACTGGGTGCAGGTCGTGACAGAGAGAAATCGAAAATGACAGGAAAAGGTCTCTGTACAGAGAGGTGCACCTCCAATGTAGCAGAAACACTAACCTGAGTTGGCACAACAGGAGCTGCGGTCTCGAGGCCCTGATGAACAGGACGAGAGGTGGCCAGCCTCTCGATAGTATCCCCCGAACCGAAGCGATGAGATCATGTCTCCATAACCATTATGAAGACAGATCAAAACAACAAGCAATTACTGAAAATGAAGCGAGAAATCAAAGGAAGACAGTTAATATTCAAGGGAAAATAATAAGTAGCAAATTTAGATAAAAGGGATCAGATAAGGAGTTTTTCCTAGTATGATTGAGTACCTTCAAAATATCCTAATCCTACTGCAGGCTGTAGTGAAACTCTAGTTCGAGTACCACTACACAAACTTGACCTGCATGGGCCACCACTAAAAATGTGTCACGACCCGCACCCTAGAGTAAGGGCACGAGAAGTGGGTACGTCCAGCCTACGCCGCAGTGTCGGCGGTAGAACGCTGTCCTAGGTCACAATATCTAACAATATAATGCTAAGCAGTTTATACTCCCCGAATGGGGGTGACATAGCAGAATGTAAACTCAATCACATCTAAGATTGAGCATAATGGAAGATAGATAAAACATAAAATCCAAAAGAGATACAGCAGAAAGAAGTCTAAGTGTCTAAGATACACAAACCAGAAATACGTCTCAAAGCTCAAATACAGTAATCCATAAAGTAAATACAACTCCAGACAACTGAAATAGCTATCTAAACAACCTCTAATGTGTCTCCTCTAGGCTAGCAGGCAACCTCCAAGCTATCTGTAAAATTTATCAACAGGTTCAGTCAGGACAGGAGCGAGCACAGTACATCTCAACAAATCATAGCAGGTTAGAAAATATGATCATGTAGTAAAGTAAGATACAAGATCTGAAAAAAATACAGTATGTAAACAGAGAGAGAGAGAACTGTAATAGAAATATCTACAATAAGTAGAGAACTAACAGTGGCTAGTGAGCCAGAGTACAATATAAACAAGTGAATGGCATAGGAGATTCTGGGAACTATACTATGGAGTAATTCTGGGAACTACACTACTTGGATATTATTCACATGTCTACTTCTACTCCCCCGTACCCCCAATCAATACACAAGGATCCAACCAGGTTATGTTATGACCATGCAATGGTCCACAAGGGGTGATACATGGATAGCCCATAAATGGGTGATTCTGGGAATGCCCATAAATGGGGTAATTCTGGGAATGCCCATAAATGGGGTGATTCTGGGAAGACTCTGTGATCATGAGAGTACATGTCACAAGTGATCGAAGAATCATGAAGCATAGTGATACACCATATAAGTGAAACGCACAGCACATGTAGTATACGATGCTCCCTGAGGGGATAACATCTCAAGAATGGATCCATATAGTACTAATCCGTGTTACCAACGTGACAGCATCAAGTAAAGTAATCTAAAGCAGGAAAATAATTCTAACAGGATATAAAATGATCAGAGAATGTATTCGCCTGGTATCCTGAATGTCCGAAGAGAATATACTGTCCGATGAGTGGTGTATGTCTCCTATAGAACAGTACAAGTTACAACAAGTCTAAAATAAGGAAATAGACTGCTACAATGCATCTACATGAAGTTTGGGGTCAATCTAGGCTAAAGTCAACCTTTGGTCAATTCTAGTCAACTAGACTAGTCAAACTAGGTCAACTAGGTCAAACCTAAACCAAACAAGTCTATACTAGTCTAGCTAGTCTATTCTAGCTCTAATCAAGACTAAACAAGTCTAACTAAACTCTCACTAGGCAAACAGACACACCATAGGCTAAGAGCCCTAGGCTATAGGCTATATCATGCCTAACCCAAACCATAAACACATATACACATAACAATATATATATCTAATATATTGTAGTACACTCATAACATATAGGCTACCTATATGTACATCCCACATATATATATATATATATATATATATATATATATATATATATATATATATATATATATATATATATATATGCATCACTATTCACATATTCATATACATAGATATATATAGGAAAGCTATATATATAGGCACATACATACATATATATATATATATATATATATATATATATATATATATATATATATATATATATATATAGAGAGAGAAAGAGAGGTAAAAGAGTAAGTGAGTATGTATGTGTTTGGCATGTGTGTGAAAGGATATGTGTTAATGTTCTAAAATTTAGTGATAGGTAGGTGTATGTGACATGGGATACATGATGTCAAAGGGTGTATGAATGCATGTGTGTAAAAGTTATAGGTTAACTCAGTTTATAGAAATACATATATACATACTTACCTTGTACACATGCATACATACATATCATGTATATTACATTTACATGATACATACATGTATACTTGTATTATATTATACTTACATTCATGCATAGATACTTGTATTTATATTAACATATTGCAAACATTCATTTCATTCATGCATCTATGCATTACCTACATGTTTTATACATATGCATACATTGTATATTCATATCATTTCATACATTAACATAGAGACATACAAACATGCACATATCATATATTTCATACCTTGCATTACCTTACATATCATGTTATATATTATCATTCATTCCTTTCATATATTACATTATCTTTAAGTTGAATGCATCATATATGGATATAATATATTATCTTGCATGCTTGTATTCATATATTACATTCTATATTACCTATATATATGTATTTCCTTCATTCATTCATGCTTGCATCATATACTCTACATTACCATACATGTTATCATTATATATTGTATTACAATATTTATACATTATGCATTCATATCTATCATTACATATATATCTTGCATTCATATCTAGCATTCATTATAGACTTTCATGCATACATTGTATATCATTCTTTCATTCATGCATTGCTTATATGCATTATATTAATTGCATTCCTACATTCTTGCATTCAACCATATATATACATTAATGTAAAGAGAATATATATCATATATATATCATTTCATTCATCCAACATATCATGCATTACATACTCTATATTCATTTAATATCCATACTACATAGGCTCATAGGTTACACAAAATGCATATATCATATAGTCACTCTTCTACTTAAAACCAATACTGTACCAATTGGGCATTCACTAAATTCTAGGATTAAAGTATGTCGTAGCCCTTTGTGTTAGCATTTCGAAACTTTAAACAGATCGCATTTTCGTGTCCGAAAGCCCCTGGAATCGCAAAAATACCGAAACACGTTTGTCTTTCGTACAACTGACACTCAAATAATTCTACAGAAAGTTACAGAAAGAATTTGGCTTATTAAAATATATATCCGGAAAGCTAACTTCGATACGGTTCTTCTAAAAAAACGGGAGATAAATCGGAGTTCTAAGCTAAAAGTTATGACATTTCTAAGTTGCTTTGGTTAATAAAAATGTGGATGAAAATTATGACGGATTTGACAAAAGAACACATATAGGCCAAGATACTTGCATACAAACATATGTATCCAAATGAAACTCATTCTAACCATCCTAACAAAGATCAATCCACTCTCTAACCATTATAAAACTGAATTTAAATATCTATTTAAACTATTATCATACATACATACACATGGGGTGTCCTAATTTGGGATCTATCAAGTAGGACACAAGACACATATCTAAAATCCTCAAGAGAGCTCTAAATGGCCTCAAATTTGAATCTAAATGGGACACATGCATGAGGATGGATCCTACGG
The DNA here is from genome assembly GCA_029216955.1 of Iris pallida. Lineage (NCBI taxonomy): Eukaryota > Viridiplantae > Streptophyta > Magnoliopsida > Asparagales > Iridaceae > Iris > Iris pallida. The sequence continues at coordinate 1,473,824 of JANAVB010028000.1, read as the reverse complement.
ATTCAAAACTAATTTATATGCAAAGGAAATCGATTTAGAGGATGGGTTTTACCTATTGGGAGTGGAATTCTAATAAAATCCTTTAGGACACGGCTCCGATACGAAGATCCCTCAAAGTGGACACTCCTCCTTGCACTCCTCTTCCAATGCTTGGTAGCACCCTTCCCTTGGAGAATGGGAATGATTGAGGGAAGGTTTGGTGAAGGAATGATTTGATTTGGAGATCAAATCAATGGAAAGGCTCTCTAAAATTGGGGAAGAACAAAAGGAAAATAAAAGAGGCAAGATTGTAATGAATGAAATGTATCATTCTCTCCTAATGGTGGCTGCCATAAAGAGTCCCTTAGGGCTAATGGGAAATGTCCTAATTGCCCCTCTCTAGTCTCATATGGTTAAGTCTAGACAAGGTTCAAGTTTGGGGTCAAAATGATCTAGTTTTGAGTCTCTAACTTAACCATTCTAACATGATAAAAATTAGTTTAATTAACTAACTTAATGTTAGGTCTTGTGAGCCATGCTTAACTTAATATTGGGTCCCATCTAGAGTTCAAGCTACCCGGGTCACAATACAAGTCGGAACGAGACGAAACTCAAACCCGACTAAACAAATCCAATAAAAACAATATTAAAATATAAAATTTTTCCAAAATATTAAAATATAAAAAATGACCAAAATCATAATACATCAATTTAAATATTATTAAAATAATCGAAAATTCACCAATTAATCAAAATTCTAAATAATTCAAAAGTCACAAAATGACCAAAATACCCTTAGCCTAAAAAGTTGTAAATAATCATTCTAATCACATGGTTAGGTTCCCATGGTCATGGTTAGTCTCTAGGCTCAACAGTTTTGAGTTCACTAACTAACACATCAAAATTATAATTCACCAATTTTAAATAGTATTAAATTAATTAAAAAAATTCCCATAAATCATAAATCTTATTATTAAATAATAAACTTTTACAAAAGTTCAAAATTATCCTCATTTGAAAAACTGGGTGTTACAATTCTAGTTTGACTTTGACTTGTTGAGACCTAGTGAACTAGCCTAGAAGCTAACCCTAGCCATGGTGACCCTAGTCAAACTTGAGTTAACCTATTTTAGTCCTTAGAGAATAGTTTTAGAATGAGGGGATTTGTTTTAGTGAATTTAAGTCATGGCTTGTGGTTTCATGAAATGACTTATGGCTTAATTATTTGATTGATCATGACTTTAGCCCATGGGCCATTTAGTGAACCCCAACCCTAATTTTTGATCTTATGAACAGCCACATAGGGATCCCCACCCTATATCAAAACTTATTCATTAGGGCTTGCCTCTTTTTATCATTCAAACACTTGGAGAAAAAAAAGGTATTTTTCCCCTTCCAAAAATTCCCATTTTATTCATTTGATCTCCTTTTTCATTCTAGTCTTTTGCGTTGGGTTCTAATTTAAGTTTATGGACTGTTGGTGGAGAGCTATTTCAGTTTTGGGCTCATTTGGAGCATTTGGCCATCAAGAGGAACACCCTCCATTTGGAGCTTTTCCATACAATTTGCACCTATAGGTAAAACCCTTTAAATTGCATTATTATTTTGATTTCTTTACATATTAGGCTAGGTTTAGGTGTCCCCTAGCTGTACCTCGAATTTGGGTGGATTTCGTGTCCTTTTTGTGTCCGTATCGGACACATGTTATAGTGTATGTTAGGTGTTCGACAAAATGCCTCAATGGATTGAATGTTAATGTTTTTCAAAAAAATTACATATTTGGAAAGCTTATTATATGTAGATTGTGTATGTATATGTCTGAGCATGAATCGGGTTGGTTTTTGTGTCCAAAATGGACACGAACCTAGTGCATGACACTGCGCACAGGCCCGTGCGGCTGTCCTGCTGTTCGGGTGCCTTTACGGACACGATACGACACGAGACACCACAAAAATTTGTGGGGACGTGCGGGCACCCACTGACATCACCCACACAAAATTTCACCAACTTTCGTTCACTGTGCGCGAAGTAATCGCGGTCGCACGGGTCACGCACTGTCACTACACACACGGAAGTTGCTCACTGATACGGCCTCGTATCGACACGTCGACGACACTTGGACACAGGGCAGGGTGTTCAGTCCCTAGCCCTATGTTCCTTCGACACGAGTGCAAGAGCACGTGGTGCCTCGAGCACTGTGTCGAGCCCAAGAAGGCTCGACATGGCAGCACGAGACAACCTTTCTGTCAGTCCAGTCAATGGGCAATTCGGTTCTTGGACACTTTGTGTCCCGATTCCTGGACACGATGGACACGTGTGTCACGCACACTCGACCCCCCCTCTGACACATGTTGTATGATTTTGAATGATTTGGTTCGCATGAACAATGTGTATGAACTGTCCTATTTTTCTGATACACACTGGTGTGTTGTTCACTGTTTTCGAAAATTGGTTTCAAAAATATGTTCAAATCAAATCCTAAGGTTTTAATGGGTCTTTATATAATTCACCTGAGATCAGTTTGTCTTCAAAATTGGTTTTCATGAATTGTATTGGTTTTCAAATGTGGGATTCACAATTTCAGGTTCTTGATTGTCTGATACTTAAATGTTAGTTTTCAATTTGTTTTAGTTCCTAAGTTTAGATATATAGGAACTGTTTTGAATTCCTGCAATGAACTGTTATTTTCAGATTTCATTTACACACACATTGTTGGTTAATAAAACCTGAGAACAGTTCTCATTACACACACTGTTATTGATACACTGTTTTTCCCAGTTTGAGTAACAGTTTGTTGGAGTTTGAATACCTGTGTTTGGGGTTCTTACCTGTGTATGCCAGGTCAGGGGCATGTGGTGCTTGGCCTACTTTGGCTTGGCCTGGTTGTTGCATTTCATCAAGAGCAGTAGCAGCTAGCATAGGCCCTGCCTATAGCAGGGCAGTGACACACTAGGCTGCCCCTGAATGTATGTGTCTATATGTATTTGTACATGTATAGGTTTCATATATATTCAGGTCCAGATATCCAGATTTGTATATGTATGTTCAACCCCATCCATTTTGTACGGTCCATTAGAGATTTGTCACTGAATGCACTGATTTCCCTATGTGACACTCACACACATTATTGAGATTCACACACTGTCGCTTGACACTTACACACGTGACACGCTTGCACTTAGCATTTCACTATATGTATCAGTCTAAGGATGCATACCTACTGCTTGTCCATGCTTCTTTTTAGGATTCAGTTGGAGATGTACCAATCCCCTTCCATTTAGTTTCCTGTTTGTATTGGTTCAGTCTTAGACAACATTCATAGACATCCATTACTCTAAGTTCATTGCATTACCTTGTTTGAACCTATAATGCATTTATCCACCTTGCACATATAGTTCACTGCATGCACTTTGGGATACTGCACATCTTAATTAGCATAGCCCTGCACCTTACATTACATCTACTACATTTGGTTGTATTTGCAATTGCATTCACACATAGGCCACTGTACATGGGGATTACCTATTAGCATGCCTGCATTCGAGATATCTGTCCTGAAATTCATATATTGTACTCTCATGTTTATATTAGGTATATATGTGGGTTATGTTGAATATATATATATGTGACTATTACATGAGAGGTTAGAGTATAACTTACATATGTAGTTACATATTGGTATTGGGGATATTGAGATATGGGTATTATATATAGGTATATGTTCTGTAGTTAGACATGGTTGTAGGAAGGGTAGTGTTGATGTAGAGTATGTCATGGTATGCATAGATGATGTTTAGGATATGAGCTTGGTTATGGTATAGTTAGAGTTTAGGATTAGCAAATATAGGATTTGGTGTCCAAACCTAGACTAAACTAGTTAAGACCAAGTTTGACTTGGACCTACTTGACCTAGACAGTTGACCAGGTTTGACTTAGAGTTGACTTTGACCTAGATTGGCCTAGAAATCATGTAGATTGCATCATAACCATCATTTGTCTTGTTTTAAAAATATTATAACCTGTACTGTTCTATTAGGTCATTGTGACTCCGGTTCAGACATCTGATATTACACTACTCTTCCAAGGTATCAGGCGAGTACATTCTCTGATAGTTCTCTCATTTATTTGCCAGTTACTGTATTTCAGTTCTATTTAGTTTTATGTGATTCTTTGATACCACACATATGGATATTTCTGGATTCATGTATACGACACACTCACCATATTATCTGGCCTCTATTTCTGGAATCACTGGAATCATTCCGGAATCTATTTCTGGAATCATCATATTTTGGCTGGACTTATCTCGATTCTCGTGTCGAATTCTGGATTCATTTGTATTGCGAGGCAGGGAAATATTGAGTAAGATATGTAGACATACCCCAAATCTGGAATCTCCAACAGGAATCTACTGGAAGCATAGCCATCTCTCGCCTGATCAGTGAGAGATGTGCCTGATTACCTATAACAGTTTACATGTCGATCTCGGTATTTTAAAACACACTATTAGAATAGCTGGACTCACCTGGATTCTTGATCACTATCTAGAATCATCTTGTACTGGATTCATCTTGTATTAGATTCAACCCGTACTGGATTTATAGTAGTTTACACTTGTTTTATATTTACAGCCTGGACTTATTATGTTACTCTAGTTCAGCTAGATTTATTTTACAATCTTTATTACCATCAATCTTCTCTTGTTTTAGTTACTTACTTTTCTTGTATCTTATCTGTTCTCCATACCATCACCTGTATATAAACTGCCATATTCATCAATAAAACTGCCTATAACTGTTTTATAGTTCCTTGTCATTTATTTGGGTTTTCTTGATGAGTTATACTCGTTCCTGTCCTGACTGGACATGTTGTAAATTTTACAGATGATTGCCTTGAGGACACATGCCCTACATATTACTGTGGAGATGACTTAGCTACCTTTGGCCCCGACACTCAGGAGTGATTGGGAGATTAGCTAGTTGTTGTTTAGCTTTTATGTTTAGAACTGGAGTTGTATATAAGTTGAGATTTGTAGTTGAGATTGTTTGAGATTATATTATTTAGTTGTTGGATTTTATTTCTGTTATTTTAGCCTTTAGTTATATCTTCTGTGATATCTTATCGTTCTTAGACTGTGATTGAGATTCATTATATCTATACTTGTCCTCCGTTCGGAGTTAAGATTTGACAAGTACATTATATAATTGCGTGAGTTGTTGATTAGATAGTAACCTAGGACAACGTTCTACCGCCGATATTGCGGCGTAGGCTGGGCATTGTTACGTGCTCGTACCCTCACAGTGGGTGCGGGTCGTGACACGTTTTTAGTGGTGGCCCATGCAGTTCGAGAGTCGTATTAGTGCGATATCGTGGTAGTACGGCGAATTAGTTGTACTGCTGCAAACCTACGATAGGATTGAGAGATAGGCTTTAACGGAGAGGTACTCAATCACAGTTAGGAAAAATTCTGCTTTAATTCCTGCCATCAATATATCTTACTAATTGCCTTCTTTGAAATAAACTGTCCTCCTTTGATTTTTATCGATTCCTGCTCAGTATCGACTTTCTTTTCGATCTGTCTTCAGGATGGTAGAGACATGATCACATCGCTCTGGTACAGTAGTCGCTGCAGAGGGGTCTGCCACCTCTCACCTTCAGCAGCCAGTTCCTGGAACCGCAGCCCCAGTCATGCCAGCTGGGGTGGGTGTTTCAGCAGCTTTCGGAAGAGCACCTCCACCAGCTGGGAGGCAGAGCCCGGTGCTTCCCGAGATCCTTCCACTAAAGCAGTCTCCACCTACGGGGATGGTAGATGCTGCTCATCTATTCTCTTTCGTGGAGAGGATTCTGGCGTCTCATCAGCAGCAGCAGCGGCAAACTACCAATTTCCGTCAGGGGATTGACGAGGCACATCAGCTGGTTCGTACTTCTGTAGAGATGGTGACTGCTCAGGGGGAGCAGCAGCAGCCTCATTGGAAGGAGAAGAATGTACAGGACTTCCAGAAGATGCATCCCAGAGAGTTCCTGGGCACCGAGGGCATTCATTATGCAGACGACTGGATAGAGCATATCGAGGAGATATTCATGCTGGCAGAGATACCAGATCGACTCTATATCGAGGCGGCAGGCAGTCAGATGCAGGACTTAGCCCGTGCGTAGTACCAGACAGATCCCAGGGTGGGAGTTGAGGGCCAGACTTGGGCCCAGTTCAAGGAACTTTTCAAGGAGCAGTTCTTTCATGATGTGGACTTGGGAGGCATAGAGGCACAGTTTGAGGGTCTGGTTCGGGAAAACCAGACAGTAGCTGAGTACGCTAGGGAGTTTTGTCGATTGGCCCAGTTCATAGATGACTTGACTGAGAAGACGAAGGCGAGGAAGTTCCGTCGAGGCTTGATTAGGGAGGTTTGGTCGCTGACTAAGAGCGACCGGAATTCTACCTTTGCGGATATATTTTTTGGGGCTATGGCAGCTGAGGACGACCTTGGGTTGAAGTTGAAGAAGGGTCGTGACTTCCAGAGTGGTAGTAGCAGCGGAGGCCAGGCCAAGAGGCCTCACGTTCAGATTTAGCAGACAGGGGCACCAGTAATGGTTCAGCAGGTGCAGCATCAGTATCGGGGTCAGGACCCGAAGACGATCAGTTGTTCCTACTGCAGGAAGTTAGGACACACCAGGGAGCAGTATAGGAAGAGGCTGAAGGTTTGCTATTCCTATGGGTCTGAAGCCCACCAGAAGATAGACTGTCCATTTGCACCTCCTTTTGAGGGAGCTAGGCCACCTGTAGATCAGCATCAGAGGGGTGGAGCTTTTGCGATGACGGTCGAGGAGACCGACGCTGCAGGTGATGGGTTAGCAGGTTCGTCCTTCTCATTCTTCTTCCCCACTTTCCTGTGTGATTCCATTAGTACCTGCCAGGATATCGTTTGTGATTTGCTAGATAGTGTAGCTACCCCGATCGAGACTGTGAAATCACGACCAGTAGGATTGTGTTGCTTCGACTTTGATTGATTCGGGGTTTGACCTAGGAAGGGTGCGATCATCTTAATTTCGAGGACGAAATTTTTCTAAGATGGGTAGGATTGTAACACCCAATTTTCCAGATGAGGGTAATTTTGAAATTTTGTAATTATAATTATTAATTATTGATATTTGATTCACATTATGATTTTTAGTAATTTTTAATAATTTTTTTAAACTAATTAAAAACTGGTTTAAGTCATGACTTATGATTTTGATGTGCTGCCAGTGAAACCTGAGAGAATGCATGACCTAGAGCCTAACCATGTTATTAGGATGTTTAATTATCATTTTTAGCCTAGGGGTAATTTGGTCATTTTGACTTATTTGAATTATTTGGTGATTTGCTGAATTGGTGAATTCTAGTTTAACTTTGACTTGTTGAGACCTAGTAGACTAGCCTAGAAGCTAACCCTAACCATGGTGACCCTAGTCTAACTTGAGTTAACCTATTTTAGTCCTTAGAGAATAGTTTTAGAATGAGGGGATTTGGTTTAGTGAATTTAAGTCATGGCTTGTGGTTTCATGAAATGACTTATGGCTTAATTATTTAATTGATCATGACTTAAGTCCATGGGCCATTTAATGAACCCTAACCCTAATTTTTGAGCTTATGAAAAGCCACATAGGGATCTCCACCCTATATAAATACTTATTCATTAGGGCTTGCCTCTTTTTATCATTCCAACACTTGGAAAAAAGAAAGGTATTTTTTCCCCTTCAAAAAATTCCCATTTTATTCATTTGATCTCCTTTTTTATTCTAGTCTTTTGCATTGGGTTCTAATTTAAGTTTATGGACTGTTGGTGGAGAGCTATTTCAGTTTTGGGCTCATTTGGAGCATTTGGCCATCAAGAGGAACACCCCACATTTGGAGCTTTTCTATACAATTTGCACCTATAGGTAAAACCCTTTAACTTGTATTATTATTTTGATTTCTTTGCATATTAGGCTAGGTTTAGGTGTCCCCTAGCTGTACCTCGAATTTGGGTGGATTTTGTGTCCGTTTGGTGTCCGTATCGGACACGTATCATAGTGTATGTTAGGTATTCGACGAAATGCCTCAATGGATTGAATGTTAATGTTTTTCGAAACAAATTACATATTTGGAAAGCTTATTATATGTAGATTGTGTATGTATATGTCTGAGCACGAATTGGGTTGGTTTTTGTGTCCAAAATGGATTCGAACCTAGTGCACGACACTGCGCACAGGCTCGTACGGCTGTCCTGCTGTTCGGGTGCCTTTGCGGACACGATACGACACGAGACACCACAAAAATTTATGGGGACGTGCGGGCAACCACTGACATCACCCACACAAAATTTTACCAACTTTCGTTCACTGTACGCGAAGTAATCACGTTCGCACGGGTCACGCACTGTCACTGTACGCACGAAAATTGCTCACTGATACGGCCTCGTATCGACACGTCGACGACACTTGGACACGGGGCAGGGTGTTCAGTCCCTAGCCCTATGTTCCCTCGACACGAGTGCATGAGCATGTGGTGCCTCGAGCACTGTGTCGAGCCCACGAAGGCTCGACATGGCTGCACGAGACAGCCTTCCTGTCAGTCCTGTCAATAGGCAATTCGGTTCTTGGATACTTTGTGTCCCGATTCCTGGACACGATGGACACGTGTGTCACACACACTTGACCCCCCCTCCGACACATGTTGTATGATTTTGAATGATTTGGTTCGCATGAACAATGTGTATGAACTGTCCTATTTTTCTGATACACACTGGTGTGTTGTTCACTGTTTTCGAAAATTGGTTTCGAAAATATATTCAAATCGAATCCTAAGGTTTTAATGGGTCATTATATTATTCACCTGAGATTAGTTTGTCTTCGAAATTGGTTTTCATGAATTGTATTGGTTTTCAAATGTGGGATTCAAAATTTCAGGTTCCTGATTGTCTGATACTTAAATGTTAGTTTTCAATTTGTTTTAGTTCCTAAGTTTAAATATATAGGAACTGTTTTGAATTCATGCAATGAACTGTTATTTTCATATTTTATTTACACATGCATTGTTGGTTAATAAAACCTGAGAACAGTTCTCATTACACACACTGTTATTGATACACTGTTTTTCCCAGTTTGAGTATCAGTTTGTTGGAGTTTGAATACCTGTGTTTGGGGTTCTTACCTGTGTATGCCACGTCAGGGGCATGTGGTGCTTGGCCTGCTTTGGCTTGGCCTGATTGTTGCATTTCATCAAGAGCAATAGCAGCTGGCATAGGCCCTGCCTATATCAGGGCAGTGACACACTAGGCTGCCCCTGAATGTATGTGTTATATGTATTTGTACATATGTAGGTTTCATATATATATTCAGGTCCAGATATCCAGATTTGTATATGTATGTTCAGCCCCATCCATTTTGTACTGTCCATTAGAGATTTGTCACTGAATGCACTGATTTCCCTATGTGACACTCACACACATTGTTGAGATTCATACACTGTCACTTGACACTTGCATATGTGACACTCTTGCACTCAGTCTAAGGATGCATACCTACTGCTTGTCCATGCTTCTTTTTAGGATTCAGTTGGAGATGTACCAATCCCCTTCTATTTAGTTTCCTGTTTGTATTGGTTCAGTCTTAGACAACATTCATAGACATCTATTACTCTTAGTTCATTGCATTACCTTGTTTGAACCTATAATACATTTATCCACCTTGCACATATAGTTCACTGCATGCACTTTGGGATACTGTACATCTTAATTAGCATAGCCCTGCACCTTACATTACATCTACTACATTTGGTTATATTTGCAATTGCATTCATACATAGGCCACTGTACATGGGGATAACCTATTAGCATGCCTGCATTCGAGATATCTGTCCTAAAATTCACATATTGTACTCTCATGTTTACATTAGGTATATATGTGGGTTATGTTGAATATATATATATGTGACTATTACATAAGAGGTTAGAGTATAACATACATATGTAGTTACATATTGGTATTGGGGATATTGAGATATGGGTATTATATATAGGTATATGTTCTGTAGTTAGACATGGTTGTAGGAAGGGTAGTGTTGATGTAGAGTATGTCATGGTATGCATAGATGATGTTTAGGATATGAGCTTGGTTATGGTATAGTTAGAGTTTGGGACTAGCAAATATAGGATTTGGTGTCCAAACCTAGACTAGACTAGTTAAGACCAAGTTTGACTTGGACCTACTTGACCTAGACAGTTGACCAGGTTTGACTTAGAGTTGACTTTGACCTAGATTGGCCTAAAAATCATGTAGATTGCATCATAACCATCATTTGCCTTGTTTTAAACATATTATAACCTGTACTGTTCTATTAGGACATTGTGACTCCGGTACAGACATCTCATATTACACTTCTCTTCCAGAGTATCAGGCGAGTACATTCTCTGATAGTTCTCTCATTTATTTGCCAGTTACTGTATTTCAGTTCTATTTATTTTTATGTGATTCTCTGATACCACACGTATAGTTATTTTTGAATTCATGTATTCGACACACTCACCATATTATCTGGCCTCTATTACTGGAATAACTGGAATCATTCCGGAATCTATTTCTGGAATTATCATATTTTGGCTGGACTCATCTTGATTCTCGTGTCGAATTCTGGATTCATTTGTATTGCGGGACGGAGAAATATTGAGTAAGACATGTAGATATACCCCAAATCTGGAATCTTTAACTGGAATCTACTGGAAGCATAGCCATCTCTCGCTGATCAGTGAGAGATGTGCCTGATTACCTACAGCCGTTTACATGTCGATTTTGGTATTTTAAAACACACTATTAGAATAGCTGGACTCACCTGGATTCTTGATCACTACCTAGAATCATCTTATACTGGATCCATCTTGTATTAGATTCATCCCGTACTGGATTTATAGTAGTTTACATTTGTTTTACATTTACTGCCTGGACTTATTATGTTACTCTAGTTCAGCTAGATTTATTTTACAGTCTTCATTGCCATCATTTTTCTCTTGTTTTAGTTACTTACTTTTCTTGTATCTTATCTGTTCTCCATACCATCACCTGTATATAAACTGCCATATTCATTAATAAAACTGTCTATAACTGTTTTATACTGCCTGGACCTGTTGTAAATTTTACAGATGATTGCTTTGAGGACACATGCCCTACATATTACTGTGGAGATGGCTTAGCTACCTTTGGCCTAGACACTCAGGAGTGATTGGGAGATTAGCTAGTTGTTGTTTAGCTTTTATGTTTAGAACTGGAGTTGTATATATTGTTTGAGATTATATTATTTAGTTGTTGGATTTTATTTATGTTATTTTAGCCTTTAGTTATATCTTCTGTGATATCTTATCGTTCTTAGACTGTGATTGAGATTCATTATATCTATACTTGTCCTCCGTTCAGAGTTGAGATTTGATAAGTACATTATATAATTGTGTGAGTTATTAATTAGATAGTAACCTAGGACAGCGTTCTACCGTCGACACTGCGGCGTAGGATGGGCGTTGTTACGTGCTCGTACCCTCACAGTGGGTGCGGGTCGTGACAATTCTTTAGCGGTTGCGTGGATAGTATGCCTATCAAGTTTTTATGTGCCACTCCTTTACAACTACGACGCATGGACCTAGCCGCAAGGCTAAGTATGGTGAGATACGCTTAAGCTTTGACGCGTGTAGGTTTTTAGACGAGAGGCTCTTGCCCGGTCAAACATGCTGTCGCCTTCTTCCTCGTTGATGAACATGACTTTAGGCGTAAGGCTTTTGTCAGAGTGAATGCGCCGATGTCTTCCTACGCTGATGCGCTCGACTTGATCCCTAGATCATGTAAAAAATGGCGCACAAAGTGCTGCCTGACTTGATCTCTAGATTATGTCAAAGTAGAGTGCAGGGCTACTCCCGCGCCGACATATTTCTTGGAAAACTTTGTCTTTTACCTTAGGTTTTAGGGCTTTTATTCATGTTTATGTTTTGTTTATCGCTTCCCTTCCTTTTATGCAGTGAAGCTAACTTCACCATCGGGTGAGTACTTTTATGGTAGGATAGGCTCCAACTTCGAGGATGATATCTTGACTAATACAAAGATGGCTATCACTTCGGGACAGGCCCGTCAAAGAATGGATATGATTGATCTCCAACGTTGTGACTTTCTCAACCAAATGTTGGTGTCCGGGAAGCTCCCCCGAGGGGATGGTGTGAGTGGTTACTACTTGAAGCCATAATTTTTGTTTATGGTCCGACTATTTTGCAAGGATGCCAGCATCCTAAAATTGAGGACGAGCATTTCTTCGAGGCTCAGGGCCTTAAGATGCGTATCTCTATGATTGATCATCAACTATCGCTTTCATTTGCGTTCCTTGCTACGCCAAGGATGATGGACTAGGAGATGACTCCTAGTCAAGCCGGGGCGGTGTCCGATCGATTCAAGGTAAAGTCTTCTTCGCGATAAAAAGATGCATTTGAGGTGATACGGGGAGGACCTTCATTCTTTTTGTGGGTACTACACCAAGGGAAAATAGCTAATGAGGTAGACCAAGAGTCTCTGGCCTTCCAAACTGCAACCTCTATGAATCAAATATTGGAGGTAGGCCGTTTATACCCTCTGGGGAATTTTGGTCTCACAAGTTGAACCCACGGCAACCGTGAATGGTACGACCTTATTGCATGGGTTCTGGAAGAGTACATGATTCTGCTGAAAAAGTTAAATTTATATAATGCCATCTGTAACACCCTGTTTTCTGAAATTAGGGATTTTTGAAAAATTATTATTTTTATTAATTATTAAGTGTGTTTAGGGCATGATATGATTTATGGTGATTTCTAGTGTGCTTAGAACCATTTCCTAAGTCATGCTAAGTCATGACTTTTGACTTTGTGATTTTGTTAGTATAACTTAGTGTAAACCCTAGTTTTCTCTAACCTAGAAGTTGCCATGACCATGTGAGCTTAGCCATAGGCTTAGAACATCAAATTAGTGGTTTTTGGCCAAAAGGGTATTTTGGTAATTTACTAGTCTTTATTTGAGATTATGTGATTTTAATATTATTTAATTCTTGGTAAGTCTCATGACTAGTCCCTAACCTATCCCACCCTAATCTAGAGGTTAGCCACTAACCTAGAAGCTTTAGGAAGGATTTTTGGTTAAGGGTTGAAGTGAGGAAAATATCTAGTTTACCTTTATTTGATATTTTCCTTAAATCACTCCAAATATCTCACCCTTTACACAAAGTCCATGCCTTAGCCATGAAGGAAGGGCAAGGACACCCCCCCATGCCATGGCCGGCCAAGGGTACCCCCTAGCTGGTACACACTTCTATATAACCCTTTGTATTCATTCATGAATAATTTACATGAATTTAATTCCTAGAAAATCCCATTTTCTTCAAACACCCACAACTTGATCATTCTTGATCCAAATTCACTCTAGTCTTTTGCATTAGGACCCTACAAAATCAAGGGAGCTAAGGGAGGCTAGCAATCAAGAATTTGGAGGCTTTGGACATCATCAAGTTGAAGGACACACCCCCCCCTCTTCTTTGATTTTCATTGGTTTTGCACAAATAGGTAATTTCCCTCAAACTTAGTTAAAACCCTATTTTTTCTTCATAAATGCATTCATGTAGGACTACCATAACTGTGGGTAAAGTTTGGTGGAAATTAGAAGTGGTTTGGTGTCCGTATCGGACACGTATCCTAAGCTAGAAATCCTTGTTTGGTGAAATGCCACAATGGACTTGTTTTTGTGTTTTTGTAAAACAAATTACACAAACTTGTAGCCCTAGACTTGCTGATCACTAAATACGTGGACTGAGCATATTTTCGTGCTGTGTCCGTGTCCAAATTGGACACGAACCGACCGCACGAGCCCATCGTGCATGCCCTGCTACCCGACACTTCGTGCGCACAGCTCAGGCCACTTGGACACGTATAACTTGACACAGACAAGGGGGCAATGTCGGCTAACATGCCCCCAAAGTCTCGTGTTACGTCGTGTCGTATCGAGTGAGAAAACTCACTCGCACTGGACACGCGCTGTCAGCACACACGTGCGCGGGCACGACTTTGAGCGTGTCGTGTCGCGTGCACACGACACTAGAGTGTCTCGTAGTGACACGGGCATGAAGCCCTACATGTGGCGTACACGTGGACACGAGCATGTGGTGTGTCGTGTCCTGCGTCGCGAGTACGACGCGTGTAACCGCGTGCACGACGCTGTCGTAACACGCGTGTATCAGTCGTGTTTTCACGACTGATACGGTGTTCGTTCTGTGTCCACGAGTGTCGTGGACACGTGTCAGGGTGTGGAACGTGTAGCCCTACGTGTGGGCTACATATATGTACGACCACGAGACGTGTCGTGTCTCGTGGTGTGTCCACGAGTGCGTGGAACGCGTACACGACACTGTGGTTGTGTACGCGTATCAGAGTTTACCCGTGTGCTGTTTTCTAGTGTTTGGACACGTAAAACTGTGTCATGGTGTCGTGTCAGGTACCTAGGATACTAGGGTATCTATGGGGTGTTAGTTACCAACCGATTGTTTTGAGTCTTAGCTCGATTTAGTATGGGTAAATCGAATTACCCATTTTTGAGATACACAGTGCACTGTTTTCTGTTTTAGGATATTTTTCCAGTTTTGTAAAACGAATTTCAAACTCGATTTTAATAATGATTAATCCATTGTACTAGTGTATATTAGTATGTATATATGTAGTATATATGTATATGTGAGTGTGGGTGAGATTTGGGAGTAATTGGTCGTGTATATGTGTAGTTGTATATATATACATAAGTATGTATATATGTTATTGTGTGTGTGTGTTTGGGGCTCTTTGGTTCCAGATTTCTGGAACCACTTCCCCCCTGTCCAGACTTCTATCACACCCTCTCTTTCACTGTCCTCTCTCTATGTCTCTCACCCTTTGTCTCTCTCTCTATGTCTCTCTCTATATATATAGTATATATGAGTTTATATATATATATATAGGTATATATATATATATATATATATTGATATATATATATATATATATATATATATATTTGTATTAGTTTTCATATAGTGATATTATATATATATGTATGTGGGTTTGTATTGTATATAGTATTCCTATTTTGACATATGGGTAGTAGGTAGATAGAGTATATATATATATATATATATATATATATATATATATATATATATATATATATATATATATGTATAACTTCTAGTTATAGGTTGTATAGAAACCTATGACTATGGCCTATGGCCAAGATCATTAGCCTATGGCTTGGGGCTAGCCCTAATGGCCCAAAACCCTACTTGTTGACCCTTGATTACTAAGGGTTGACCAAAGTTGACCTTAGGTCAAAAGTGACCTAGTTAACCTAGAAATGACTAGGAATGACCTAAAACAACTAGTTTGACTAGTTTGACTAAAACCCTAACTAGTTGACTAGTGTTGACCTAAACTATGACTAGTTTGACTTTAGAGTTGACCAAGAGTTGACTTTTGACCAATTTAACCTAGAATCATGTAGTATGCATAGTAGACTTCATTTTTTTACTATTTAGAACACATTGTGACTTGTGTTGCTCTGATCAGGAGTCAGACACCTCTCCTCAGACAGCATATTCTCTACAGACATTCATATAGCAGGCGAGTACATTCTCTGACCATTTCATACTTGTTCAGGCTTTACTTTTCGCTCTAGATTACTTTACTTGTTGCTGTCACATTGGTAACACGGATTGGTACTATATGGATCTTTACATGAGATGTTATCCCTCTCGGGAGCATCGGGTACTTCATGTTATGTGTGTTTTACTATCATCATGTACTCCTGTGCTTCCATCATGCATGTATACTCATGTGATCATGTACTCTCATGTTTACTGAGCCCTCATGTATACTATCATGTGCACCCTTTCATGGTCCCCATGTGATATCATGTATAATAACGTAACTTGTATAGATCCTTGTGTATTGATTGGGGAAACGGGAGAGTAGAAGTGGACATGTGAATAATTCCAAAGTAGTCATGTGTAAACTCAGTAGTGTAATCATGTATAAATTCTAGCCATTCACATGCCTATCTTGTGCTCTACATCACTAGTCACTTACAGTTCTCTATATACAGTAGATATTTTATTACAGCTATCTTTTTTACAGCGTATATTTCCTTTCAGCAGTTCATGTATCTTACTCTATTGCCTGTATCGTATTTCCTAACCTGATATTAACTGCGTGAGATGTATTATGCTCGTTCCTGTCCTGACTGGACCTGTTGAAAATATTACAGAGGATGAGGATGAGGCCCTGGTGTCTACCTATTATGGAGAAGGACTAGATGATACTTATGTTATGGACCCTCAGCAGGATCCACCTGCAGCTGAGGATGTTGCCCCAGTAGTCTAGGCTAGTTTAGCTAGACAGTCTTTTCTATATTTACATTTTGTCTCACATTCTGAGTTGTATTTTGAGATGTGGAGATGTATAGACTCTTAGACTTATTGTATTATGAGTTGACATTCTGGATGTTATGTATCCTAGACACTTAGACTTATTTCATCTATGCTATGGTTCTCTTGAGTTACTATCTATCTTCTGTCTTTCATTCTTCTATCTTAGATGTGATTGAGACAATATGTTGTGATGTTACCTCCACTCGGAGAGTATAAACTGTACAGGTACCTTATATTGTTAGATGATTGACCTAGGACAGCGTTCTACCGCCGACACTGCGGCGTAGGCTGGACGTACCCACTTCTCGTGCCCTTACTCTAGGGTGCGGGTCGTGACACGTTTTTAGTGGTGGCCCATACAGGTCCAGTTTATGTGGTGATATTCGAACTAGAGTATCGCCACAGCCTGCAGTAGGAAATAGGATGTAGTTGAGGTACTCAATCACATTAGGAAAAACTCTTATCTAAATCCCTGCTATCTAAATTCTTGATGATATTGTCTTTCTTTTGAAAAAAAATAAACTGTCTCCTTTGACTATATCGTTTCTTCTCCGTATTGATTTTCTTGTTGATCTGTCTTCAGGATGGTGGAGACACGATCGCAGCGTCTCGGTCCAGGTGACACCACGGAGAGGTCTGCCACCTCTCGTCCAGCTCACCAGGACCCGGGGACTGCAGCTCCCCTTACTCCAGCTCATGTGGGAGCTTCTGCCATATTTGGGGGTGCACCTCTACTTATTCGGGGGACTATCCCAGCTACCCCAGACATGCCTCCCCCGCAGTTTCGTCAGCCACAGTTCCACCAGCACCAGCAGCAGTTCCAGCCGCCGATGCCATCTGGATTAGTGGATGCTGTACAGATATTTTCGTACTTCCAGCATTTCTTAGAGACGCAGCAGGCCCAGCAGCAGCGTCATACGACGGAGTTTACCAGGGGCATAGATGAGGTCCATCAGCTGGCTAGAGCGACAGTGGAGAGGTTGGCTGTCCAGCCACAGGGAGGATTGGGACAGCCGGGACAGCAGAGGATTCCGGGCATTCAGGACTTCAAGAAGATGAACCCCAGGGACTTCTTGGGGACAGAGGGGATTCTTTATGCGGATGACTGGATTGAGCACGTTGAGGAGATCTTCCGACTGGCGAAGATACCAGCCGGACTCCAGATAGAGGCAGCAGCCAGCCAGATGCAGGATTTTGCCCGTACCTGGTATCAGACGGACCCGAGGGTAGGCACTCCAGGGCAGACATGGAGAGTTTTCAAGGAGCTCTTCAAGGGGAAGTTTTTCCCAGATCAGGCAGTCGGTGCTTTGGAGACCCAGTTCGAGAACCTGGTTCAGGGGAACCAGACTGTAGAGGAGTATTCCGGTGAGTTTTGCCGATTGAGCAAATTCGTGGAGGGCCTTAGCGAGACAGCGAAGGCGAGGAGGTTCAGGAAGGGCTTGGTCAAGGAGGTCAAGTCCTTGACCAAGAGTGACAGGAATGCCACTTTTGAGGAGATCCTATCAGGAGCGATGGCGGCTGAGGATGATCTTGAGCTGAAGCTTAAGAGGGGCCGCAACACCCAGGGAGCTGGCAGCAGTGGAGGACAGGCCAAGAGGCCTCATTATTAGCACCAGCAGCAGAGGCCATTCCAGCAGCAGAGGCTGTTCCAGCAGGTGCAGCAGCCGAGGCACCAGCAGCAGGCACCCAGGCAGCAGGTCGTCAGTTACACTTTCTGCAAAATACAGGGTCATGGATGGAATGACTGCAGAAAGAGGCTTGGCAGGTGTCTATTATGTGGTTCTGGAGACCACCAGCTGAGGGAGTGTCCCGTGTCTTCGGGACGACCAGTTCAGGAAGGCGGAGCCAAGGCTCCGGCAGGGCAGCAGAAGGGACCTTTGCCGACTCAGCAGCAGAGGTTCACCCAGCACCAGCATCAGGCCAGGGGTGGACAGCAGGGGCGAGCCTACCCCATGGCAGCAGAGGATGTCGAGGTTACTGGAGAGCTGATAGCAGGTTCTATTCTTCTCGACTCTATTCCAGCTTATGCATTGTTTGATTCTGGGGCTTCCCATAGCTTTGTATCAGTATCTTTTGCGATTCGACATCATGTTATATCTGAATCGTTGCCTAGGACTTGCAAGATTACGACCGGGGGTGGCATTATCCTCGTTCGTGATATCTGCAAGGGACGGAGAGTAGTTTTGGGAGGCCGAGAGTTGGATGTGTGTTTGCTCGTAATGCCACTACCGAACTACGATATTGTACTCGGTATGGATTGGTTGAGCATGCACCATGCCAGCATAGATTGCCGCGGGGGTAGAGTTCTGTTCAGAGCGCCAGGAGAGCCAGAGTTTGTATATTCCCGACAGCAGGCAGAGCAGACTTACGGAGTTTTCTGTGGAGCTTCAGTCGAGGAGCAGCCAGCTCCATATCCATTGATTGCTGAGTTCATGGACGTGTTTCCAGAGGAATTGCCTGGGCTTCCACCAGACAGAGACGTTGAGTTCTCGATAGACTTGGTTCCAGGTGCGGAACCCATTTCTCAGCATGTCTATCGGGTGAACAACAGCGAGCTGGTGGAATTGAAGAAACAGGTGGATGAGTTGCAGGACAAAGGCTTCATCCGCTCTAGTTCTTCACCTTGGGGTGCACCGGTACTCTTTGTACCGAAGAAGGATGGGTCGGTACGTATGTGTATCGACTACAGGGCACTCAACAGTCTGACGATCAAGAACAGATATCCACTGCCGCGGATCGACGATCTCTTCGATCAGTTGAGCGGAGCTCGGGTATTCTCGAAGATTGATCTGAGGTCAGGCTACCATCAGGTAAAGGTGAAGAGGAAGGACATCTCGAAGACGGCGTTCAGGATGCGGTACGGCCAGTTCGAGTTTATGGTGATGCCGTTTGGGTTGATGAATGCTCCGACGGTGTTCATGAACTTGATGAACAAGGTGTTCCACCAGTACTTAGATAAGTTCGTGGCGGTGTTCATCGACGACATCCTGGTGTACTCGAAGACCGAGGAGGAGCACGAGGAGCACTTAAGAGTGGTCCTGGAGACTCTCAGGCAGGAGCAACTTTACGTCAAGCTCTCGAAGTGCGAGTTCTTCCTTGATAGAGTTGACTTCCTGGGTCATGTAGTGACTGGAGATGGGATCTCAGTCGACCCGAGGAAGATATCAGCAGTTGAGGCTTGGGCAGCGCCGACGTCAGTAGCAGAGATCAGGAGCTTTCTGGGATTGGCAGGCTACTACAGAAGGTTCATCCAAGATTTCTCCCGGGTTGCAGAGCCGTTGTCTAGGCTGACCCGGAAGGACGCAGAGTTTCTCTGGTTAGAGGAGTGTCAGGCCGCTTTCGATGAGTTGAAGAAGCGGTTGACGACAGCCCCGATTCTGACATTGCCATCAGGATCAGGCGGGTTCACTATCTACAGTAACGCCTCGGGGAAGGGTTTGGGTTGTGTCTTGCAGCAGCATGGGAAGGTGATTGCCTATGCTTCCAGGCAGTTACGGCCCCATAAGAAAAACTACCCTACCCATGATTTAGAGTTGGCGGCAGTTATCTTTGCTCTGAAGCTGTGGAAACACTATTTGTATGGAGAGCGTGTAGAGATATTTACAGACCACAAGAGCTTGAAATACGTGTTTACGCAGAAGGAGCTGAACATGAGGCAGCGTAGATGGCTGGAGATGATGAAGGACTTTGATATTCTTCTGCAGTATCACCCAGGAAAGGCCAACGTAGTTGCTGATACGTTGAGCAGATACCCGACAGCTATGTGTTTGACGATGGATCGTCACTTGTTGGCGGACTTGGAGAGCCTTGGGATCGAGGTGATTGTGCCAGGAGTGCAGATACAGATGTTGGGCCTCCAGATTCAGTCGGACTTGATTGATAGGATCAAGTCAGCTCAGTTCGATGATGTTTCTCTACGATGCATCAGGGAGCAGGTCAGACAGGGATTTGCGGACCATGAGTTCACTCTTGCAGGAGATGGCGCATTGAGGCATGGTTCCAGACTGTGTGTGCCCAGTGGAGACTTTCGGGAGCAGGTTATGCAGGAGGCCCACCGTTCTCAGTACTCGATACATCCGGGAGCCAACAAGATGTATAGGGATCTGAAAGAGCATGTATGATGGAGTGGGATGAAGCGTGAGGTAGCACACTTCGTAGCCAGGTGTTTGATCTGCCAGCAAGTCAAGGCAGAGAGGCAGAGGCCAGGAGGACTGTTGCAGCCATTGCCCATTCCGGAGTGGAAGTGGGAGCACATCACGATGGACTTTGTTTCGGGATTGCCGCGTACTCCAGGAGGGAAGGATACGATTTGGGTCATCGTCGACAGGTTGACCAAATCGGCCCACTTTTTGCCATTTAAAGTGGGTTTGTCTACCGAGAAGCTATCAGAGATGTATATGAGGCAGATAGTCAGACTTCATAGGATTCCAGTGAGCATTATATCGGACCGGGACAGCCGTTTTACTTCACATTTCTGGAGGAGCTTGCATATTAGCTTGGGCACTCAGCTCAAGTTTAGTACCGCATACCACCCGCAGACAGACGGACAGTCAGAGCGGACCATTCAGACTCTGGAGGACATGTTGCGGACTTGTGTCCTGGACTTTGGAGGATCTTGGGAGAGTCACCTGCACTTAGTAGAGTTTACATATAACAACAGCTTTCAGGCCAGCATCGAGATGTCCCCTTTTGAGGCACTGTACGGGCGTAGATGTCGTACACCCTTGTCTTGGGATGATGTTGGGGAGCGAGTATTATTGGGACCTAAAATGGTTGTAGATGCAGCAGAGAAGGTGAAGCTTATCAGAGATCGGCTTCGCGTGGCACAGGACAGACATCGGCATTGGGCCGACAGCCACCGCAGACCTTTGGAGTTTGAGGTCGGAGACCAGGTATTCTTGAGGATATCTCCGACACGTGGCACGATACGTTTTGGTGGAGGTGGAAAGCTTAGCCCGCGTTTCATCGACCCTTTCGTTATCAGCGGGAGAGTCGATGACGTGTCTTACAGGCTAGACTTACCACCAGCATTGGTTGGAGTCCACAACGTATTTCATGTGTCGCAGTTGAGACGGTACGTGGCAGATCCTAGCCATGTACTTGATCATTCCGAGATCGAGGTGGGTCCTACTCTTCGTTATCCAGAGCAGCTTGTTGAGATTCTGGATCGGCGGGAGAAGGCATTGAGGAATCAGACGATACCATTGGTTCGTGTCGCATGGAGGCATCATTCTCCAGGAGAGTCCACCTGGGAACGGGAAGATGAGATGCGCGAGCGATACCCTTATCTATTTGTACCTTGAGGTATGATTTCTATCCTTCTCATTTTAGTTTCAGTTTCGTCTTTAAATTTCGAGGATGAAATTATTGTTAGGAGGGTAGACTTGTAACACCCTATTTTCTGAAATTAGGGATTTTTGAAAAATTATTATTTTTATTAATTATTAAGTGTGTTTAGGGCATGATATGATTTATGGTGATTTCTAGTGTGCTTAGAACCATTTTCTAAGTCATGCTAAGTCATGACTTATGACTTTATGATTTTGTTAGTATAACTTAGTGTAAACCCTAGTTTTTTCTAACCTAGAAGTTGCCATGACCATGTGAGCTTAGCCATAGGCTTAGAACATCAAATTAGTAGTTTTTGGCCAAAAGGGTATTTTGGTAATTTACTAGTCTTTATTTGAGATTATGTGATTTTAATATTATTTAATTCTTGGTAAGTCTCATGACTAGTCCCTAACCTATCCCACCCTAATCTAGAGGTTAGCCACTAACCTAGAAGCTTTAGGAAAGATTTTTGGTTAAGGGTTGAAGTGAGGAAAATATCTAGTTTACCTTTATTTGATATTTTCCTTAAATCACTCCAAATATCTCACCCTTTACACAAAGTCCATGCCTTAGCCATGAAGGAAGGGCAAGGACACCCCCCCATGCCATGGCCGGCCAAGGGTACCCCCCCTAGTTGGTACACACTTCTATATAACCCTTTGTATTCATTCATGAATAATTTACATGAATTTAATTCCTAGAAAATCCTATTTTTTTCAAACACCCACAACTTGATCATTCTTGATCCAAATTCACTCTAGTCTTTTGCATTGGGACCCTACAACATCAAGGGAGCTAAGGGAGCCTAGCAATCAAGAATTTGGAGGCTTTGGACATCATCAAGTTGAAGGACACACACCTCCCTCTTCTTTGATTTTTATTGGTTTTGCACAAATAGGTAATTTCCCTCAAACTTAGTTAAAACCCTATTTTTTCTGCATAAATGCATTCATGTAGGACTACCATAACTGTGGGTAAAGTTTGGTGGAAATTAGAAGTGGTTTGGTGTCCGTATCGGACACGTATCCTAAGCTGGAAACCCTTATTTGGTGAAATGCCACAATGGACTTGTTTTTGTGTTTTTGTAAAACAAATTACACAAACTTGTAGCCCTAGACTTGCTAATCACTAAACACGTAGACTGAGCACATTTTCGTGCTGTGTTCGTGTCCAAATTGGACACGAACCGACCGCACGAGCCCATCGTGCATGCCCTGCTACCCGACACTTCGTGCGCACAGCTCATGCCACTTGGACACGTGTAACTTGACACAGACAAGGGGGCAATGTCTGCGAACATGCCCCCAAAGTCTCGTGTCGCGTCGTGTCGTGTCAAGTGAGAAAACTCACTCGTACTGGACACGCGCTGTCAGCATACATGTGCGCGGGCACGACTTTGAGCGTGTCGTGTCGCGTGGACACGACACTAGAGTATCTCGTAGTGATACGGGCATGAAGCCCTACACGTGGCATACACGTGGACACGAGCACGTGGTGTGTCGTGTCCTGTGTCGCGAGTACGACACGTGTAACCGCGTGCACGACGCTGTCATAACACGCGTGTATCAGTCGTATTTTTACGACTGATATGGTGTTCGTTCTGTGTCCACGAGTGTCGTGGACACGTGTCAGGGTGTGGAACGTATAGCCCTACGTGTGGGCTACATGTATGCACGACCACGAGACGTGTCGTGTCTCGTGGTGTGTCCACGAGTGCGTGGAACGCGTGCACGACACTGTGGTTGTGTACGCGTATCAGAGTTTACCCGTGTGCTGTTTTCTAGTGTTTGGACACGTGAAACAGTGTCGTGGTGTCGTGTCAGGTACCTAGGATACTAGGGTATCTATGGGGTATTAGATACCAACCGATTGTTTCGAGTCTTAGCTCGATTTAGTATGGGTAAATCGAATTACCCATTTTCGAGATACACAGTGCACTGTTTTCTGTTTTAGGATATTTTTCCAGTTTTGTAAAACGAATTTCAAACTCAATTTTAATAATGATTAATCCATTGTACTAGTGTATATTAGTATGTATATATTTAGTATATATGTATATGTGAGTGTGGGTGAGATTTGGGAGTAATTGGTAGTGTATATGTGTAGTTGTATATATATACATAAGTATGTATATATGTTTTTGTGTGTGTGTTTGGGGCTCTTTGGTTCCAGATTTCTGGAACCACTTCCCCCCCTGTCCAGACTTCTATCACCCCTCTCTTTCTCTGTCCTCTCTCTATGTCTCTCACCCTTTGTCTCTCTCTCTATGTCTCTCTCTCTATATATATAGTATATATATGAGTTTATATATATATAGGTATATATATATATATTGATATATATATATATATATATATATATATATATATATATATATATATATATATATTTGTATTAGTTTTCATATAGTGATATTATATATATATATGTATGTGGGTTTGTATTGTATATAATATTCCTATTTTGACATATGGGTAGTAGGTAGATAGAGTCTATATATATATATATATATATATATATATATATATATATGTATAACTTCTAGTTATAGGTTGTATAGAAACCTATGACTATGGCCTATGGCCAAGATCAATAGCCTATGGCTTGGGGCTAGCCCTAATGGCCCAAAACCCTACTTGTTGACCCTTGATTACTAAGGGTTGACCAAAGTCAACCTTAGGTCAAAAGTGACCTAGTTAACCTAGAAATGACTAGGAATGACCTAAAACAACTAGTTTGACTAGTTTGACTAAAACCCTAACTAGTTGACTAGTGTTGACCTAAACTTTGACTAGTTTGACTTTAGAGTTGACCAAGAGTTGACTTTTGACCAATTTAACCTAGAATCATGTAGTATGCATAGTTGACTTCATTTTTTACTATTTAGAACACATTGTGACTTGTGTTGCTCTGATCAGGAGCCAGACACCTCTCTTCAGACAGCATATTCTCTACAGACATTCATACAGCAGGCGAGTACATTCTCTGACCGTTTCATACTTGTTCAGGCTTTACTTTTCGCTCTAGATTACTTTACTTGTTGCTGTCACATTGGTAACACGGATTGGTTCTATATGGATCTTTACATGAGATGTTATCCCTCTCGAGGGCATCGGGTACTTCATGTTATGTGTGTTTCACTATCATCATGTACTCATGTGCTTCCATCATACATGTATACTCATGTGATCATGTACTCTCATGTTTACTGAGCCCTCATGTATACTATCATGTGTACCCTTTCATGGGCCCCATGTGATATCATGTATAATAACGTAACTTGTATAGATCCTTGTGTATTGATTGGGGAAACGGGAGAGTAGAAGTGGACATGTGAATAACTCCAAAGTAGTCATGTGCAAACTCAGTAGTGTAATCATGTATAAATTCTAGCCATTCACATGCCTATCTTGTGCTCTATATCACTAGTCACTTACAGTTCTCTATATACAGTAGATATTTCATTACAGCTATCTCTTTTACAGCGTATATTTCCTTTCAGCAGTTTATGTATCTTACTCTATTGCCTGTATCGTATTTCCTAACCTGATATGAACTGCGTGAGATGTATTGTGCTCGTTTCTGTCCTGACTGGACCTGTTGAAAATATTACAGAGGATGAGGATGAGGCCCTGGTGTCTACCTATTATGGAGCAGGACTAGATGATACTTTTGTTGTGGACCCTCAGCAGGATCCACCTGCAGCTGAGGATGTTGCCCCAGTAGTCTAGGCTAGTTTAGCTAGACAGTCTTTTCTATATTTATATTTTGTCTCACATTCTGAGTTGTATTTTGAGATGTGGAGATGTATAGACTCTTAGACTTATTGTATTATGAGTTGACATTCTGGATGTTATGTATCCTAGACACTTAGACTTATTTCATCTATGCTATGGTTCTCTTTGAGTTACTATCTATCTTCTGTCTTTCATTCTTCTACCTTAGATGTGATTGAGACTATATGTTGTGATGTTACCTCCACTCGGAGAGTATAAACTGTACAGGTACCTTATATTGTTAGATGATTGACCTAGGACAGCGTTCTACCGCCGACACTGCGGCGTAGGCTGGACGTACCCACTTCTCGTGCCCTTACTCTAGGGTACGGGTCGTGACACCATCATGGCCACCCAATACAGGCTTGAGGTCAACCAGCCTATGTTCTTAGTGCTGGTCGAAATTTACAACCCTCACAAGGGCACCTTTTTAACTCACGTGGAGAAATAGGTCTGGCGCTCCATGAGATGTATGCATATCGAAGCTACCTTGGGGTTTCGAACCCTATGAAGAATATACTACTACGAACGAAGACCTTCTCACTTTGGAGAAGAAAGATCCTGCTATGGTAGTGGTTTATAGGGAGCTATTGTGCCAGAATTTGATATGCCAATGCTTCGATAGTCAACGATCCACTCACTACAAGAAAATGGCTATTCTTGACGGTTTATTTCTTGACGGTAGTGAAAAAACATCAAAGAAAGGTATAATCTTGACGGTTTTAGCTGTACATCAAAAAAGCACACATTTTATGTTTATTTAGCAAATTTTTACCATAATAGTTGACAGTTTTAGATGATACGTCACGAAACACCATTTTTTTACTGACGGATTGGTGATAACTGTTAACTAATGTATGTTTGAAAAAATATGCATAATTTTTTTGGCTGCCATGATGTTTGTAGTTCTCTTTTATGGAGAGAAGCAACAGAGTTTTTCTCGATCCTGAAAAAACCCTCAGAAATAAATTTGTTGTCCTTTTCTCTCTTTCTCACTCTATTTCTTCTCCTTTTCCTCAGAGAAGCCAACAAACAATGGAAAAATGAGGAATCTCTCGAAGGTGTATACCCCCTCGAGCAAGGGCCTCATATGCGCAGAAGTTGTACGCTTAAGATCGCGACCCTGCACGTGGGCGAAGGCAGTACTGTCCGGCGGCTGCGGCAGCAGAGCAGGCCTCTGCCGGAGTCCCAAACGAGGACCGGCTCGGCTTGGGGAGCCCCCTACGTGGTATCCGACGTCGGCTCAGAGTACAACTTTGAGACGGCTCAGGTGGAGGGAGCCCTCTACGTGGCGTCTGGCTCGGCTGGGGGAGCCCTCTCCATTCGATTCTTCCACCCAAATCTCTCTCCCCTCACCTAGGTACCATTTCCTTCTTCGTCTCAATTTCCTCCTTTTTTGGATAATTAGGGTTTCTATTTGATCTTTTCTTCACTGAATTCGAATCATTGATTAAGGTCTCGGTTCATTGCTTTTGATGGTTCCCGTGGATCAATCGGCGAAGAAATTAGGGTTTGGATCTGGTGTATTTTTTGTTCTGATTTGTGTCCTTGGTGAGAAATTAGGGTATACACATAAATTTGTTTTAGAGGATTGGCTCATACCATTTGAAGGCATAAATTACTATGAATGAGAATTGCAGGAAAGCCATGTATATATCAAGTATACAGATCCACTGAGCACAGTATCACATAAAAATGAACGCCTAATTCTTTTTGAGCTTTGTATAGACTTCATTTATCTATCCTATGTTTTCTCTAACAGAGATGCTGACAGAGTTGTCGAGAATGGAGAAGGTAGCAAATATTATCTCGGATCCTGACATCGATATGTACATGAAGGAGAGCAACAAAAAGAAAACTTAAGCACTTGTTGATACATAGTTAATCTAATTATTACAAGAAATTTTGGTTTGGGAATTTTGTTGACTTCTTTTAATGTAAATACCATAATATCTAAGGGTTATTTTAATTATAAGTTTCAAAGTTCAGATTAAAGCATAGAGATTCCATAGTATTGCTTTTTTGCTTGTGTATGGTCATATTTTGAACCATTTAATGTGTGCTGAAGTATGTTTGTCTTCTGAAGTATGTTTATAGATATTTGAGACAGTTATACTTACATAATTCAATGATTTCACCATATGTTTGTAATCTGACAGAACATGAGAAATTAGAGTTAGAATAAGTCCAACCCATCTCCGTATGTTTGTCTTCTGAAGTATGTTTATAGATATTTGAGACAGTTATACTTACATAATTCTCGCACAATGTACTCAACATGCGATCCAAACTCTTCACAATGCTTTGCCAGTGAACACTTGAAGCTTGCTTTGCTACTATGTTAGAATGGATACACCTAGACGATCCTCGGATTGATCAAGATCTTACTGACCTTGGTGCCTGGATTAGTCATTCTGTGAGCTATAGGTCTATGAATTTATATGTCTCATTTTTATAGGAGAAATACCTATATACACATCGTGAGGAGTGGACTGATCTCTTTCTTTGTCTCGGATCATCCCATATTTATTTCAACATAAGCAGTTAGGTGTTGCTTAAATAATAGGGCAGGGTATTTTGCTTCGACTCTAGATTGTACACTGGACTTGCCTACCATGCCACTGTACCCACTAGGAATATCTATTCTTGCCGAGGATGCATGGGCACTCTGCAACCAGAATTTAGTCAATGGTTAGTTCTCAACAAAATATTAAAGATACTGAAAGCCTGATAATAAATTTCTTAATATTGTTCTGACTATCGAATCTTGACAGTAGAGTGCAATGAAGACCTTACTCGTGCCATTCTACTGAACAATGTCACAGTTATATTTCTACTGTGATATGAACCCACAGTTGTTGTGTTGCTTGCTTTAAGAGTATTTTGTAGGAGAAATAGAATAGTAGATATTATGTGTGCTTCTTATTTTGTGAGCATTTGTGCTTCCTAAGTTTATATCAACCAACAGATCCTGAGTATAATTAATAAATGACAAGATATAAATGGATGATTGTTAGCCCAATGATTATATCATATTTTTGAATATGGCTAATCAATTAAGTTTAACTATTGATGTCACTAATATTCATGTAGTCACTATCATGTTGCTACTTAAACTTAGCATTGTCTTAAATGTTCTATATCATATTGCTATGCTTGTATCATATTGTTTTGTTCGTCTAATATATTCTTATAGACTTGTAGTAAACATGATCAAGCTTTGTCAAACCAAAACATATGCAATGGAGAATTATTGATGGGCCAAATATGGCATAATACAAGAAGATTTCTCTAAACCGCCTAATGACCTATCTGGGGCCTCGCATCGGGGGTTTCGCTACCCGGTCAGCGGACAGGGGTCGAGGGGACAGCGCCCCCCGTGGGGGTTCGGGGGCGAAGCCCCCGAAAGGTATTCAGATTTCCAGATCTGTTTATCTTTGGACAACTATCGTCAAGTAAAAATGCGTCTTTAATGTCAGGAAAAAGACGTCATCAAAAGGGCTATTGGTTTTCAAATTTATTATGTATTTTTCCTTTTATTGAGTCTAGAAAAAATATGAGATTGATCGGATCGGTACTGGCTTAGCTATTCTCAGTCCACAAACAAAAATAAGCCCACCTACTTATCCCAAAATTCCACAATTTCAAAAAGCCCAAAACCTATGCAAATTTGGTTCATTTCTTACTGTTCTGACCCAGCAGAACTCTGACAGAACTCTGACCGAGTTCAGGCCGAGTTCGGTCAGGGTTATTTGAATTTTAGTTCCCACCAAATCTGCATCCAACGTTCGTATGCAAAATTCTAGCATCCGAACTCTGCCCGAGTTTGGTCCCCTAAAATACTATAAATAGATTTGAGATTACCATTCATTTCAATCATCTAATTTTACCTCTTCTCTTCTCTTCTCTATCTAAAGTGTTCTGAGCCTTTTTTACTTTCATATCTAAGCCTTTACGACTCTTAGCCAAGCCATTATAGTTTTTGTTTAATCTTCAGTTTGGTGTTGAAGAGTTGTATCGGAGGCTGTATTCAGAAAACATTTTAGTTTTCCAATTGCCTTCAGGAGTCGGTCGTGCGCTCGTCACCAAGCACGATGTTGTGAAGTCGGTCGTGCACTTATCGCCAAGCACGGTGTTGTAAGAGTTGTAAGCGCCCAGTTTAAGCTTGTGTCGTAGTGGATTAACAGCGAGCAAGAGTACTCGTGACTGGACTACTCTTCGCAGAGGGAAACCAGTATACATCATGGTGTTCACTGAGTTTGAATTCTTGACTCTTACTTTACCGAATTTTATTTAACGTCTTTTATCTGCGATAGTTTATAATCTTTATCTTTAATAGGTAATTATTTTTTGCTGTACACGCACACACTCTATTCACCCCCCTCTAGAAGTGCGCAACGGTCCAACAATTGGTATCATAGTAAGGACTCTATTATCTGGCTTAACATCCTTAGAATAGATCCTTATTATCAATTGTTAACCTCTGATTCCAATTGCCTACAATTGGTATCAGAGCAGGTGTTTGTTATATAGATATTACTGCTCATACCAATTGCTCTCATAATTGTTATACCAGAGCAGGTTATATTCATATATAACACTCTAGATTATTTGCATATGACAGCCATAAAATCAATATTCACAAGTGAAGGTGTAACTCATCTTCCCGTAATTTTTTTTTTGAATTTTTATTATTATTTATTTTGATTTAAATGGTGATTTTTAAATTTTTTGTTATAAATAATTATTAGTTAATTATTACAGAAGATGACTTTAGCCATGATTGAGTTCTGAAGTACCGGACGACTAGGAATTATGGCACGGATAGTGCAGTGGCGTGCCTTTACTAGTGTATTAGCCATGCCAAGGAAGACCTACCCATAAGTGTGTCCTAACTAGGAAAACTAGGCCAAGTTGCGACTTAACCTCTAAAGACATTTTAAATTATTTATTAATGATATTATTGACTTGCAGTAGAACCAGTTTGTGTCGATTTTGCTCGGACTAGACCTGAACCGAATCCAAGCCTTGGTAGGTATGTAGTGAGACCAAAGACGACCATGTAGACATATTTTATGTGCGTACAAATATCTCCTAAACATTTTTAGGTATTGATGTACATTTGTAACTATTTGAATATTTATACAAAATTGGTATTTTTATTATTAAAATTTGTTTTACAGTATTTGTACAATTTTCTGGACCTGGATAAAGGTGAATAGTATGGATTCACCAAATTACCATTTAATTATTTAATTATTATTTTATTATGTTGTGGTTATTAAATAAATATATTTATTACTATTAGATATTATTAATATTGATTATATTTAAAATATTGTATTGTCTGTATAGAATTTGTGGTATATAAATATATATTATATATATATGGATAAATACCAGGATATATATACTGATTATAAAGGGCATGTAAATATATTTATAATTTATTAATATATATATACATATATATATGTTATGTATAAATGTATGTGTGAATGTGTATGTATATATAAATATATATACTGTATATGTGTACATGTGTATTTACATATAAATACATATTATATATATATGTATATGTGTTTATATATATATGTATATATACATAGGTATTTATGTGTGTGTATACATATATGCATATATACATAGGTATTTATGTGTGTGTATATATATATACACACATTAATAGGTAAATAAAACCAAGGAAGCAAGGCCCAGCCCAGCAGCCCTAGGCCCAAACCCGAGCAGGCCTCCCCCCTCATTCCCCAAGCCCGGCCCAAACTTACATACAACCGAGCCAACCACAGCAAACGACCCGAGCCCAGGCCGACCCCCCTCTGCAGCGTACATATACGCGAGGGATTCATTCGAAACCCTAATAAAAATCTACGCAAACCCCAGCGCCACCATCCCTGATCCCCGGCAACCAACCCAGCATGCGCGCGCACGCCAAAGTCGGCCGGAAACACGCCGTGGCGCGCGGCCTACACAGCGATTGCAGCAGCAATGGTAGAAAAGGGCATTTTCGAGGTAAGATTTCTTCCACATCGTTCAACCAATTCTCGATCCGTTTCTTCGTACACATTGTCAACACATACATCTTCACGTTCATATACTAGGTTAGAACTGGATTGAACTAGGATCGAGTCAAAATCGATACAAAATTGATGTAAAAACTGTTCAAAGAACAGAACTTAAATTACTCCAACCACCTGTTTTGGAAGGTTAAAAACTAGGAAACCATAGATAGTCTTGAACTACTAGTTGAACAATTGTAAGGACAACATATACAGGATCGAAACGCCACTGATAGAATTATTTTTGAGTTATTGTGCAAGAAATTATTCACTGTTAAAAATCATGAAAAATATGTTTCAAAAACTAGAAAATTGTTCGATACGACGTGCGTCCTGCCAATCCGGGCGACGTGGTCGCGAACCGAAGGCATCGAAAGGTGCGTAATGGCTTCGCAGACTTGTGGGCTTTGTCGAAATTCAAATTGGTCGCGTATGCGCGACGAATTTGATGCGTATCCGTCGAAATTCACCGTATCGGCCTCTGTGCAAATTTCTCAATAACTTTGTGCACGTTCGTCAGATCGAGACGAAACTTGCGCCAACATGACCGTATTATTTTTTTGGTCTTATATGCCAAGTTTGGTCCGATTCTGAGATAGTTGATTGGATTATCGTTTCGCGGGCCCTACGATCCAATTCAACGGGCGATTTCATGCACAGCCTACCGGAATCCAAAACTGGACATACCGTTGGGTTTGTATCATCAAAACAAATCCGTATACATATAGTTTGATGACTTTAGAGACTATTTGTCATGACCCGCACCCACAGTGAGGGTACGAGTACGTAACAGCGTCCAGCCTACGTTGCAGTGTCGGCGGTAGAACGCTGTTCTAGGTCATGAACTATAACTAACTAACATGAAATACTCTCCATAAGGAGGCCAACACAGAGGTACAACTCAATCATAATCTAGAGATAGAATATGGCACGATAAAATAGATAAGAAACTCCTCAACTGAGGCATAACAGAATAAAATAACATAAGTTAACAACTACTAGTCTCAGCATCTCAAGTTATACAACTCTGAAAATAAGGACAACAACTAAACATGAAAAAGGAAACAATCTAGACTATCTAAACTATGCAGTGGGTATCATCCTCAGCAGCTGCCTGAACCTCCCCAGGGGTCCAGGTCGCGTGTGTCATCTAGACAAGCTCCAAGGTAAGGGGTGCAGGGTTCCTCATCATCCTCTGTAAAATTTTCAACAGGTCCAGTCAGGACGGGAGCGAGTACAATACATCTCATACAGATTATAACAGGTTAGAGAATATAAACATGCAAGAGAGTACGATACATGAAACTGAAAGAAAGTACATGATGTAAACAGAAAGAGAACTGTAATAGAAATATCTACTATAAGTGGAGAGCTACCAGTGACTAGTGATTTAGAGTACAAAGTCGACATGTGAACGGCTTGATTTGTACATGGCTATACTAAAGAGGCGTACATGGCTATACTACTTTGGAATTGTTCACATGACTATTTATACTCCCCCATACCCCAATCAATACACAAGGATCCAGATAAGTTACGTTACGTACATGGTTTTCACATGAAGCCCATAAATGGGTGCACATGAAGTATACATGAGAGATCATACATGAGTGCACATGAAGTTCACATAGGGGCCCATAAATGGGTGCACATAAAATTCACATGAAGGCTCATAAATGAGTTCACATGAAGTATAGGTTATACATAAGATACACGGGAAACATGACCGGTCATGAGAGCACATGAGAGTACACGAGCATGCATGAACGAGCATGAAGCACATGAGAAACATAAAAAACATGAGAGCGAGGAATACATGATGTACATAAAACACACGACATGATGTATCCGATGCTCCTAAGGGGGATAACATCTCAATGTAGGGATCCATATAGTACCAATCCGTGATAATATCGTGACAATATCAAATAAGGTAAACTAGAGCAGGAATATAATTCTAAGCAAGTTATGAAATGATCAGAGAATGTACTCGCCTGGTATCTGAATAGCTGTGAAAATGTACTGTCCGAGATGAGGTACCTGACTCCTAGTTAGAGCAACACAAGTCAAGATGTATACAGGGGATGATAAATGTAATCTACGATGCATCTGTATGCTGTCTAGGTCAAACTAGACTAAAGTCAACACTTGGTTAACTCCAGTCAGCTATACTAGTCAAGGCTAGGTCAACTAGGTCAAACTTAACCCAAACAAGTCTAATAAGTCTCACTAGGCCTAACCAAGCCTATTCTAGCAAACACACACCATTTCTAGACTATACAAGTCAACTACACATGTAACTGGCATTCAAACCACAAACCTAGGCTATGAGCCATAGGCTATAGGCCTATAGGCAATGTCATGCCTATAGTCCAACCATATATCTACATATTCACATATATCAAAATATATATATCTTAATTAATATAATACACACATTATAACTTTATAGGCCATATGATAATATATGTATCACCTATATATATATATACATACATTTAATATAGGAAACTGGAAATCATGCATTTGTGTTCATGTGTGTGTACATGGGAGCAAAGTGTCATAAGAGTGTGTATGTGTGAGTGTTATTTGTGAGAGGGAATGAAGTGGCATGGTGTCAAGTGAGGGTGTGAATGTGTACATGGTGTAGTGATATAGGGTGTGAATGTAATCTAGAGTGTGTGTGAGAGTTACTTGAATGTGTGTGTACATTAGAAACATGAACTTAACATACATGCAATATCTGAACATTAAAGTGAAAAGATAGAACTTATAAAACTGGGAATGATACTAAACAATTGTGGGCTGACCAAAATAAAGGGACTGATGCTTATGTAAAGTGGGAAAACTGAGATCAATATGGGACTGAACACTAATCCAGGGAGTCACATGTTCATGACTGAACATGAAGTGGGTTGAACATCTATATACCAAAGTACCAAACTCGAGCTTAACATAATGATACAGGAAAGGGGAGACTGAACAATCCCCAAGGGTCTGAACTTAATGATGTGCAGGTAGGTGAACATATACACAAGGCTGGGTCAGGGTACAAATGGGGCAGTGGTGTTCTGATACCTCAAATGTTGGCAAAGTATCTAGTAGGTAGGACAACTAGGCACCACTTATCTGCTACTAGGTAAGGAAAAACTGGACATTTTAAGTGAAATGGATCAACCACCTTCCTTAGATTGTAAACTGGACTTAGATGGAAATGAGAACTAATGTGGAGTATCAATATACTGATACAAATTGAACTGTCCATGAGGAAAGCAATGGCTGAACATAGGGTTCAATCTGATACATTGACGTATCAATGAAGAGGATAGGCCAACACTTGGTACTCAAAGTCTGGACTGAAACAAAATAAAGTGGACATAAAAGAATAGACAGATCCATCTAGGGAAGAGTACACCATGAATCAATGCCAGTTAACATTCTCAAGCATTTAATCAACCAAAACACCAATTGAGTTCAGTCCAAAGAAGGAATAAATGTCAATTTCTATATACAAATTTACATAGGAAAAACTAGGATTGAAATCAACATTCAGTTTTAACATTAAAACAATCATTCAATTAAGGAGAGGAAATCAATGTCAAGTTTTTAAGGAAATGAAATCGATTTTCAGGAATAACCCCATCACATGAATCAAACTTCAAAAATAAGTTTAAGAGGAATGGAAACCAATTCTGTATTAAAGGGAAATCAATTCTTAGTATTTGGAATGAAATCTATATCAGTCGATACACATTGGAAGCCCAACTCAACGTCAATATTCCCATTCCAAATCATAAAATCTAATTTAAATGAAGATTCAAACTTAACAGTGGTTAATACACTTGTAGGATTCATAGACACATAATACATCAGTTAGAAATTAGATTAAATAGGATTCAAGTTAGAAAAACTGGAATATAATGTATCAGTGTATCAGTCAAATTTTGAAACCCAGTGCAGTGTCTAATATCCCATTCTCATATCATAAGCCTAATCAAAATGAAAAATAGAACTAATAGGTACAAACACATGTGTTACAACCAATGATAACTGAAACAACAATTAGAAATCAGAAAATAGGAATTGAAGTTCAGGGAACACTCAAGACTGAATCATGATTATCAATCAATACCAACTCACATTCGAATCCCATTTCTCAGGACAAACAACCTAATCTACTATGTAAATCCAACTTAACAGAGATTAACAACATGTCTAGGAATTTAAATAGCAATTTAATCATGAATCAAACAATTAAAACTGGAAATTAATACTGGAAAAATAACAAAAACTGAACAAAGTGAAGCAGTGTCCTGCACGCGTGCACGTGCCTGTAGGACACGACACATGACACGTGGGGTCTCGTGGTCATTCTCACATGTAGCCCACGTGTCAGGCTACACATAGGACCCAATACGACATGACCACATCGTGTCCAGAGTGGACACGACTCGCATATCAGTATGCGATTCAGACTGAACGCGCGCGCGCGTGTGACCAGTGCACGAGTCCTGGCGTGTCCGACACGATGTCGCTGGACATGAGACTTGGGGGACAGGTTCACAGACACTGCCCCCACCTCCATGTCCAACCACAACTCGTCACGTGGCCTGTGCAGTGTGCACGAGACCACGAGTAGCAGGGAAAACCCTAGCCACGTGCGAGGCTGTGTCCACGCCATCATATGGACACGACACGACACAGAAACGTGGGTTTAGGTTAGGGAAATCAAAAGGCACATTAAAAACAATATTTTTGTTCAAAAAGTTTTCCAAAAACAGTGAAAAGAATCCTTACAGGCATTTCATCAAATACCTACTGTATGCACTGATACGTGTCCGATACGGACACGAAATGGACACCACTCGACACCAAACCTATGCTAGCAGCCAGGGGACTCCTAGGGCTTCCTATCCATGCAAAGAAAATGAAATTTGGTGGAGGGAATAGGGATTTACCTATATGTTGAAATTCCAATGAAAAGCTCCAAGGGATGGTTCTCCTTGTTAGCCAAACTCTCCAAATTGCTCTCCAACTGGGATTGGCCTCCTTGAACAGTAAAATAAAGCTAATTAGAACCTAATACAATTGGTTTGGGAAGAAAATGAATTAAAATGGAATTTCTAGGGTTTTAGGAAGTTTAGAACTAACCTTTCTTTCCAACTTTGCAACTCTTTCTAAAGGGAGGCTAACCTAATGGAAGAGAGTATAAATAGGTGGGGATTCCTATGTGGGTGTGGCCAACCATAGAATTAGGGTTAGGGTTAGCTAATGGGTTGGGCTTTGGGCCTCTACTTGTTAAGTCATAAGTCATGATTCCAATGTCCTTAAGTCATGAACCAAAACCCCTAATCAATAGGTCACCTATTGCTAATCTTGATTCTAATGACTAAACATGGGTTAACTTAGATTAGACTAGGATCACATAACCTAACCAAGACACTCATAACTAGGGTTAGCTAATTGGTCTGTCCACCAAGGTCAATATTAGTCAAAGTCAACCTATTCAACCATCATTCAAATCAACTCAAAATAAATCATAAATTCAAATAAATTATATTAAATTCAAATAACCCTAAAAATAACAAAATACCCTCAAGGCTAAAATTATAAATAAGTATCTCAATAAAATAGTTAGGCTCTAGGTCAACCGGTCTCCAAGGTTACACTATCAAAACACCAAAATCATAAGTCATGATTTAAAATAGTTTTAAAATGATTAAAAATCACCAAAAATTATATCATGATTTAAATATCATTATTAAAAGACTAAAATTACAAAATTTCAAAATTACCCTTATTTTAGAAACTGGGTGTTACACCATTGACTCTGGTACGCTTTTTGGTACAAAGCGGGTCCAACGGCGGACACCAATTTGGCCCAAAATTACCGTTTTGTCCCTGTGTCCAGAATTGGACTTAAGGACAGGCAATCCTAGCTAATTTGACTATTCTGAGAATTTTGGCAATGTCTGTTTCAGCTTTTGGAGACATTTGTGGATTTTGGACTTATTTGGCTTACCGGTTGACGGTTTATTTTTGGCTCTTCGTGCAACCTCCAGGCAAGTATATCTTGCCTCTCTCTACAGTTTATTTTCATGCTTATAGTACACCTACTGTAGTATGTTATCTTTAGTTACCTTAGTTGTTATAGATTTATATGATACCGTGTTTACCAGTTTATTGTCTTGCTTGCATATCAGTATTTTATGACTTGATAGTATAGTTATACCAGGCTTGTTTACGTCATAGATTATGCTAGAGTTGTCCTTGCCTGTGTCATGACTGAGTTATACCATGTCTTCACCTGTATCTTGACTGAGTCGTATCTGCAAGTATGTGTGAGTGAACTGCTATTCCTTTGTCTTTCCTACAACCTGCGAGTCCACACACGGGGCGAGGGTTGTCCTTTGCACCTGTGAGTCTACTTACGGGGTGAGGGTGACTTGTCTTGAAACTAACCTGCGAGTCCACATTCGGGACGAGGGTTGGTATTTCATTGATCTTCCAGCAGTTCATTTATGCATACTTGATCCCGTATCCCTGTTCATAGCTACCTGTCAGTAGCCACATATCAGTCTCATGTCTAGTTCCTGTTTATAGCCTGGTTATATTATTGCTTGATTAAACTGTTAGATAGGTATGTTTTATGTATCTTGCTAGTCCTCTGAGGACCTGATGATCTTTTCAGGTTTAGCAACTGCATGGAGTTAGTTAGCAGAGCAGGATGGTAGAGGATTGTGATGTATGATACAGGTATTTGCTTATGATATTTCTTTATTATCTTCTTGTGCTTTATATTCCATACCATGAGTTTGAATTCTTTATTTGCTTTAGGAGGTATTTGCTTGTGATACAGTATACATCGTGGTGTTCACTGAGTTTGAATTCTTGACTCTAACTTTACCGAATTTTATTTAACGTCTTTTATCTGCGATAGTTTATAATCTTTATCTTTAATAGGTAATTATTTTTTGCTGTACACGCACACACTCTATTCACCCCCCTCTAGAAGTGCGCAACGGTCCAACAATTGGTATCATAGTAAGGACTCTATTATCTGGCTTAACATCCTTAGAATAGATCCTTATTATCAATTGTTAACCTCTGATTCCAATTGCCTACAATTGGTATCAGAGCAGGTGTTTGTTATATAGATATTACTGCTCATACCAATTGCTCTCATAATTGTTATACCAGAGCAGGTTATATTCATATATAACACTCTAGATTATTTGCATATGACAGCCATGAAATCAATATTCACAAGTGAA
Source organism: Iris pallida (assembly GCA_029216955.1). NCBI lineage: Eukaryota > Viridiplantae > Streptophyta > Magnoliopsida > Asparagales > Iridaceae > Iris > Iris pallida. Next base: position 1,434,922 of record JANAVB010028000.1, on the reverse strand, counting down.
GGTGTAACTCATCTTCCCGTAAATTTTTTTTGAATTTTTTTATTATTTATTTTGATTTAAATGGTGATTTTTAAATTTTTTGTTATAAATAATTATTAGTTAATTATTACGGTAGATGACTTTAGCCATGATTGAGTTCTGAAGTACCGGACGACTCGGAATCATGGCACGGATAGTGCAGTGGCGTGCCTTTACTAGTGTATTAGCCATGCCAAGGAAGACCTACCCATAAGTGTGTCCTAACTAGAAAAACTAGGCCAAGTTGTGACTTAACCTCTAAAGACATTTTAAATTATTTAATAATTATATTATTGACTTGCAGTAGAACCAGTTTGTGTCGATTTTGCTCGGACTAGACCTGAACCGAATCCAAGCCTTGGTAGGTATGTAGTGAGACCAAAGACGACCATGTAGACATATTTTATGTGTGTACAAATATCTCCTAAACATTTTTAGGTATTGATGTACATTTATAACTATTTGAATATTTATACAAAATTGATATTTTTATTATTAAAATTTGTTTTATAATATTTGTATAATTTTTTGGACCCAGATAAAGGTGAATAGTATGGATTCACCAAATTACCATTTAATTATTTAATTATTATTTTATTATGTTGTGGTGATTAAATAAATATATTTATTACTATTAGATATTATTAATATTGATTATATTTAAAATATTGTATTGTCTGTATGGAATTTGTGGTATATAAATATATATTATATATATGGATAAATACCAGGATATATATACTGATTATAAAGGGCATATAAATATATTTATAATTTATTAATATATATATATATATGTGTTATGTGTAAATATATGTGTGAATGTGTATGTATATATAAATATATATATATTGTATATGTATATATGTGTATTTATATATAAATACATATTATATATAAATGTATATGTGTGTATATATATATAGGTATTAAAAAAAAAGTATATATATATAGGTATTTATGTGTGTGTATACATATATGTATATATACATAGGTATTTATGTGTGTGTATATATATACATTAATAGGTAAATAAAACCAAGGAAGTAAGGCCCAGCCCAGCAGCCCTAGGCCCAAACCCGAGCAGGCCTCCCCCCCTCATTCCCCAAGCCCGGCCCGAACTTACATACAACCGAGCCAACCACAGCAAACGACCCGAGCCCAGGCCGACCCCCCTCTGTAGCGTATATATACACGAGGGATTCATTCGAAACCCTAATAAAATCTACGCAAACCACAGCACCACCCTCCCTGATCCTCTGCGACCAACCTAGCGTGCGCGCGCGCGCCAAAGTTGGCCGAAAACACGCCGGGGCGCGCGGCCTACACAGCGACAGCAGCAACAATAGCAGAAAAAGGGCATTTTCGAGGTAAGATTTCTTCCACATCGTTCAACCAATTCTCGATCCGTTTCTTCGTACACGTTGTCAACACATACCTCTTCACGTTCATATACTAGGTTAGAACTGGATCGAAATAGGATTGAGTCAAAATAGATACAAAATTGATATAAAAACTGTTTAAAGAACAAAACTTAAATTACTCCAACCACCTGTTTTGGAAGGTTAAAAACTAGGAAACCATAGATAGTGTTGAACTTCTAGTTGAAAACTTGTAAGGACAACATATACATGATCGAAACGCCACTGATAGAATTATTTTTGAGTTATTATGCAAGAAATTATTTACTGTTAAAAATTATGAAAAATATGTTTCGAAAACTAGAAAATTGTTCGATACGACGTGCGTCACGCCAATCCGGGCGACATGGTCATGAACCGAAGGCATCGAAAGGTGCGTAATGGCTTTGCGGACGTGTGGGCTTTGACGAAATTCAAATTGGTAGCGTATGCGCGACAAATTTGATGCGTATCCGTCAAAATTTACCGTATCGGTCTTTGTGCAAATTCCTCAATTACTTTGTGCACGTTCGTCAGATCGAGACGAAACTTGCGCCAACAGGACCTGTATCATTCTTTTTGTCCTGTATGCCAAATTTGGTCCGATTCTGAGACAGTTGATTGGATCGCCGTTTTGCGGGCCCTACGATCCAATTCGACGAGCGATTTCGTGCACGGCCCACCGGAATCCAAAATTGGATATACCGTTGGGTTTGTATCATCCAAACAAATCCGTAGACATATATTTTGATGACTTTAGAGACCATTGACTCTGGCACGTTTTTCGGTAAAAAGCAGTTCTAACGACGGACATCGATTTGGCCCAAAATTACCGTTTTGCCCTTGTGTCCAGAATTGGACTTAAGGACAGGCAATCCTAGCTATTTTGACTATTCTGAGAATGTTGGCAATGTCTGTTTCAGCTTACGGAGACATTTGTGGATTTTGGACTTATTTGGCTTACCGGTTGACGGTTTCTTGTTGGCTCTTCGTGCAATCTCCAGGCAAGTATACCTTGCCTCCCTCTAAAGTTTATTTTCATGCTTATAGTACACCTGCTGTAGTATGTTATCTTTATTTACCTTAGTTGTTATAGATTTATATGATATCGCGTTTACCAGTTTATTGTCTTGCTTGTATATCAGTATTTCATGACTTGATAGTGTAGTTATACCAGGCTTGTTTACGTCGTGGATCATGCTAGAGTTGTCCTTGCCCATGTCATGACTGAGTTGTACCGTGTCTTCACCTGTATCTTGACTGAGTCATGTCTGCAAGTATGTGTGAGTGAACTGCTATTCCTTTGTCTTTCCTACAACCTGCGAGTCCACACACGGGGCGTGGGTTGTCCTTTGCACCTACGAGTTCATATACGGGGCGAGGGTGACTTGTCTTGAAACTGACCTGCAAGTCCATATTTGGGGCGAGGGTTGGTATTCCATTGATCTTCCAGCAGTTGTTTATGCATACCTGATCCCGTATCCCTGTTCATAGCTACCTGTCAGTAGCCACATGTCAGTCTCATGTCCAGTTTCTGTTTATAGCCTGGTTATATTATTGCATGATTAAACTGTTAGATAGGTATATTTTATGTATCTTGCTAGTCCTCTGAGGACCTGATGATCTCTTCAGGTTTAGCGACTGCATGGAGTTAGTTAGCAGAGCTGGATGGTAGAGGATTGCGATGTATGATACAGGTATTTACTTGTGATATTTCTTTATTATATTCTCATGCTTTATATTCCATACCACGATATACTCTGCTTATTTATAGACTCATATCATTCTTGGAGTCTAATCGAATAATGTGCTAATGGGCTGCAGACCATGACCCATACTTGTTCTTTCTTATTTTACATTATTCTTGTGGATTGAGATATAGTTTAGATTAGACATAATACCCTGTTATGGATAGCTTATACATACTCGAGTCGTGATGGAGTCCGCTCGATACGTAGCTAGCTTGCTTACGAACTCGCATCCGAAAAGCGGGTACGGGTCGTGACAGAAGGGCAGTCCATAAATAGACCTCCACTATTTGATGGAATGAACTATACTTGGAAGACACAGATAAGCTTCTACCTAAAGTCTCTAGATTTATTGTCAATTGTTTGCAATTGCTACAAAAAGCCTACTATCACCTCTATTCTTACTTCCTCAATTATCAACAAGCCTTATTATAGTTACACAAAGGAAGAGAAGAAGTTAGCTAGCCTTGATGCAAAGCAAAGCATGCTTTCTATCGTGCTGTAGATTTTAATGTATTCAATCTCATTACTACTTGCACAATATCTCATAAAAATTGAAAACTTCTTGAAGCTACTTATGAGTGCAGGTATGAAAGTAGTGCTAGCGACTCTAGAGAGGAGGATAGTCTTCATAATGATGCAAATGTTTTCATGATGGCATCGAGATTTAAGGTTCAACACAACCCTATATATGAAGAAGAGCTTGTATGTGACAACTGCAAGAAGATAGGCCATATCAAAGAAGATTGTAGTACTGCTAGAAAGGAGAGTCACTATGAACGATCAAACAAAGGAAGGTCATCATCTCACAAGTACTCTACCACAAGCATATGGTATGAAAGCGGGGCAAGCGAATCTGAAGAAGAAGAGAGACCTCGTCAAGCTACAAATATATGCTCAATGGCATTATCCAACGAGGTACAAGACAACTCTATTCTTGAAGAGAGTAAATTTTCTTATGATGAGCTATCTGATGCTTTTAGTGATCTGTTGGAAGAACACAAGAAAGTATTAGATAAGTAGAAGCAAGCTAGAAATGATATTATATCCTATAAGCATGAGAATAAAAAGCTTACTTGCTTATTAAGTGATGCTAGAAATACTTCTACTTCTGATAATTCTATTAATATTTTCACACTTGAGTTTAGATTGCATGAAGCACTTGATTACATTGAGAAAAGCACTCAAGAAAATGCTAAACTTAAGGAGGAATTAGAATTAGAAAAGGAGAAGTATTCTATTACTTTATGTAGAATTGATGCTCTTACTGTTAAATATAATGAGATCTGTGCTAACTCTAAAAAGTTAGAGATTAGACTAGAAAAATAGGTAGTACAACCTATGACTCAGTCTAACACAAGACACGTGACACATCACAAAATCACACACGACAGATCTTTTACAAAGGAAGCTCGCAAAGCTAAGGTTAAACATAACCATGCTTTTTATTATAGTCAATCACGCAAGACATATCACACCCCACGTTCTTTTAATGCTGCACATAGCCCTAATGTTAATAATTTGTGTCATTATTACGGCATGAATGTACACATTTCTAATCATTGTCAGATTAGAAAGCTAGTTGATATGAACTTGTGCAAATGGGTTCCCAAAGCTAACAAATATGGATCCAAGTTTTGGATACCAAGGTCTTTGCCTCTTAATGCAGGTGAAGCTTCTTATATCAAATAGAACCATGTAGCGATTGCAAAGCTACAAAGCTCATCATCCAAGCAATTACAACAACACAAATGTGGTCACTAGGACCACTTTAGTAACATGCTAAATAGTTTTTCTTAAATAGTTTTATTTTATAGAATCTAACATGTTCTTATTGATGTATTGCTATTAGCTTCCATTAATTTTAGTTGTTTATTGTTTAAAATCAATATGAGATATAATCCTAGCATGACTAGTTGTTTAGCCTAAATAATTAGTTCACACTATATAGTCTGTTACACATTTTATATTACTATGACATTATCTATGTATGCTCTTTACTCGTAGTCTTTATCTATGAAGCATGCATACCACTCTAGTCTATATAAGCTTAAGTTTTTTTTAATATGTTTTTGAGACTCTTCATCTTTAATATTTTTTTGAAATGGTTACTTAATACCGTTTTGTTATTAACATGTCATATTTATTTAATTGGTATTTTGTGAATATGTATGTTCAGCACTAGTCTCTTTTACTTGAATAGGATATACATATAATTTTATGTTAACCTTGTGCTTACATAATATATTCATTATTGATTCTTATATCTTATTTTGAGTAACTTCTTATGAATCAATTACATCTTTGCCCAATAAAGCATATTTATACATGTTCTTGATCTTGTGATATTTTTTTAAGGTTTATTAAGGATACATCAGTACTTCGTATATTTTCATTTATATATTGCTCATATATTTTATTGATATATACTTTTGTATAAATATCTTTATAGGGGTATATGAGTTCAGTTCAAGTTCTATATTATTTTGAAAAGTATTTAATTATACTTGTTATCTTCAAACTTGTGCTTACCTCATAATTTAGCTGTAAGCCCCCTCATTTTTGGATCTTATTTTTAATTATTTTAATTATTTTATATAGATATTTTCATTTATTAAAGTCAATAATGACTATGTTAGTAGTTTACTACAGCTTTGATTTTGGAAGCACAACAAACATTATTTTCTCAAATCCAGTTCCATATTTGAATTCTAGACTCATCCATCTTGAGTTTAATATATCATGTCCTATCCAATTTTGCTTTTCCATATTCCTTTGACTTTGCGCAATTTCGGATCAACTTAGGCCAATTTGAGCCATTGACGTAATTTTAAGCCAACTTCCAATTTGATTTTTGGACTTGACATAGATCGAAACCATATGACCCAATATATGATTTTGATCCATTTTGAGTGTACAATGCACATGCCTAGGGTTTACCATCCAATCGAGTTCTCATGTGCTACTTATTTGCAAATGGCACATGAGACTCATTAAATTAATTTTTTTGGGTCCAATTTGACTAGTAATGCTACTCGGACCCTAACCTAGTCAACCCTACTAGTTAGAGCCTAACTAGGAGTACCAAAATCAAGTATACATATATTTAAAGGAATTTTAGAAGTTTAATTGTAGTCATATGCAATATTCCATTACATATTTGGCTTGGTCAAACATCTAACCAAAATAGGAAACCTATTAATAATAGTATGATTTGGAGAACCAAATCCTATCCAAATTAGATCAAACAAAAGCCCATGCACTAAATATATATATACATATAAAACCCTAACCATTCCCCTCTCTCATAAGTGCCCACTACTCCACAAATTCCCCCCCCCCCCCAAATCTAGCGGCCACCACTCCAAATCCGAAACCCTAATCGACCCCCTTTCTTTACAAAATATAATTTCTCCTCAATTTTTGTGCCAACCACCACTACTTGGACGTACCTCTCAACATCCTCTTCCACCCTAGCAACTGTAGGAGAAACCTTGCAGCCGTTAGATAGGTGCATGACGCGCTACTTGTGCCGAAGTTCCGTCGAATCGAAGTCTGAAATGACACAACAGGTTAGTCGACTTGCAGATGATATTTCATCCACTTTTTCTCATCCTTTTCTCCTCAAAATAAATCTGAGGTTACCTTTGTATGTCTACTCTAACCTCTGATCTTCGGATCTCTTAGTTCCAAGCGGTTTGCCCGTGGCGTTGATTCTATGACAGGGTATCCAGAACTGATGAATTCTGTTGCGGGCTACTTTTTGCCTACCTAAGATCAGTTTCTAACCTTTCTATATTTTTATTCAGAATCTAGACATTGATAACTTTCCGACACATATCTGAAAGTTAGGTTTCGCATCTTTTTGCTATTTTTAAAAATTTATGACATTTGTCGTGTCACCGAACTCCAAAAAATTCTGTTTTCTTTGTGTCCAAAAGTGTCAAAACTCCATGAATCCATATAAAACTTTATGTTGTGCAAAGTTTAACATATAAATACTATTTTAACTAATTTTTGAGATTTTTACAGAATTTATTAATTTTATTTAATTATTGTTTCGGGACTAAGGAAGTCATATGTGGCATTGACATAAGACATCTTGTCAAAGGGTTTCCCTATTGAAAATATAATTATAGAAATATATAAGTATTTATAGATAAGTTCCATAATTTAAATATATTATTTTAGTATAATTGTAAAGTATTTACGAGAGGTTTTGTTACCTATATGTACTTATATAATAAATACAGTGTCGTAACAACGTTATGGCAACTAGGAGGCGTAGATACTGATATAATTTTTATATGGTGTATTGATATAAAATATTAAATATGGTATTATTATAGGTGAGCTTGGGAGGATCGACAAGGATACCGGAGTTGGACAGGCTTACCCGCAAACAACAGTTACAGGCAAGCGTGCCTTGCCTTCGTTACAGATTATTCTTTTCTGTTTTGTTATTCTTTTTTATTAGCATTGCATAACGTAGGACGTTGATGCTTAGTGTTCGTTTATAGACGGGTACCGATGTCATGATAGTGACATCGAGTATTGACATTAGGTATTACGTACATACTTATGTGTCCATTGACACAATTGACCACAGGACATCGACACATTCATGATACGAGGTTTACATGATTATTCGTGGTATTGATCTCGTTTAGTATTCTAGATTTCTTTATCAGTATTGCTTTTACTTATGAGATGACTGTATAGACTTGACATTGCTAGATTCTAAACATGGGGATTGGGAAGAACTTGACTACAATATCAGACCTATTGTCGTGTTGCCCGTTGTTTAGTGACCTTTATCTCTGTAGCAGAATAAGGGATTATCACTGTCGAGAATTGATTGTCCTTGGTGCCACGACACAGGTACTAGGAACAATACCCTACTGAGGTGCTAGTGGGCCTTAGTAGAAGGGGTCTAGTATTTTAGAAAAGTATCTCACTTGCATAGCACATAGACGGATACAGTAGATTGCCTTAGTTCATATTTCCATTTCTGTACATTGGCATGTATATTATGCACCTTGCTTGTCCTCTGAGGGCCTGACTATTTCCAGGCTTAGACGAAGCTGAAGACTACCCAGTGGTTTACGGTTCGGAAGCTAAGACCGGAGGCGTACCGGCACAAGAGGACGAGATAGTGCCAGAGGACTTCTCGTGATCATGTTCCATTCATATTTAGTTTTTCTACTTTATTTTCTTTTTTTATCAGACTTGTAGTTGATTTGTACTTTATTTCTATTTCTGTGGTTTCGGGATATTTTACCTGCATAGACTTTATTACTTTTATTGCTGGATATTTGAGACATTTCCTTATTTATTCTTGATCTCTTTATGTACTCTGTGGATGTGATTAGATGTATATACCTATGGACTTTGTTGTATTTCTTGGTGTTATTATGATTTACAGCTTAAGTATTTTGCTAATAGGCATGTTATGTAGCTTGACCCATTAGTGAAGTGCTGCTGGCGTGTATTCGTATACCTGGTCCTACGTATTTTGGGACTGGAGCGTTACATATTTTTATGGTGGCCCATGCAGGTCTACGTTAATCACTTCGGTTACGTTACTGTACCGACGTAAGCCTGCAAATAGAATAGGAAAGACCCATAGGATCACATCCACACGCTTGATACCTTCCTTGACTTCGTTTCGAACTCTCACTTGACTTCTGGATTTGCATCCAGTTTGATTATGTTGTACCGTAATCCTTATTTATTCATGCTAGCATGACAAATCTTTATAATGGATGTATCTTTCCTTACTATCACATTAGAAAAGCAGAGGCATAGATACTAGAAGTCATATGTGCAGGTAGAGTCTTCGTAAACTTTTGCGAAGTCATAGTGATACCTAGGATAGTCGTACTACTACGAGCCTGCAACCAATTGTGGAATAGAACTTGAGGATACATCCACAAACATGATTATAAACTTTTTTCATACTCTTCAGCATGATTGCTTTCATGTTATCTTATTTCTTAATATGATTGCTTTTGTGTTCTTCCTTACTCATGATTTGACTAAACCCTTCCCTATTGACTTCTTGAGTAAATCTTCTCGCTCATTTTAGCTAATTTATTGGAAACTGCCTTATGGATTGGTCTAAGGAAAAGTTTGAGAAATTATATTTATCCTTGTATTACGGAATCAAAGTTTTTGTAGCCTGAGAAATACTGGCGAGGCAGGACTTCAGATAACGGCATCATGCTACATATGTTTCTCAAATTCTACCTGAATCATATCCTATGCCTGTTAACATTTTTCCTGTATTTTCGTAAAAAGTTAATTCAAAAATATTTTATGGATGTGTCCAAGATAAACTCAAGAACCTGTATTACTTGGCATGGTAGATGTGCACTACAGCCATCAGTCGTATTATGGAATAAAAAAGTTATTTACAGCCAGATGCACACTGGCGTGGCAGTAACTTCATGTGACATAATCACGGAGATATATGGTTCTCGAGTCTTACCTATACTACGTCCTATGTATCTTATTTGGCCTCACATCGTTCTTGGAAGTAATTCGACAAACCTTCCTGCTTTGCTTGACCCTACCGTTATTTGAAGTTGGTATATAGGTTTGTTTGACCCAGCCTTAGGTTCTTGTTAGTTTTTTACTTATTAAATGAATAAAATAGATAAACCTTATAATTATATTATGGAATATAAGTAAGCTAAATATTGGTGTGATTGTGATGTTGGGTAGTAATAAACGGGTAAGTTTCTTAGAGATGGATCCTAGTGAGATTATGAGTCGAGCATGAATGCCGGGATATCAGATGCATAGAGCATATTAGAAAAAATTGCTAGGAGTAAACGAACGGGTATCATTGAATAGTTGATAATACTATACCTATGATAGAATGGTACGACTAGTCGTATTTGAATTCTTCTACAACAAACACTTTTATCTCTTTTTCTCCCAAGCTTATTTTTCGAGAAGCATCTTAGAGTTGTATTAAAAGTATTGAGGAAGAAGAAGCGGTATGCCAAGCTTGGTAAAGTATTAATTCTGTCATGATAGAGTTCCTTTCTTCGGATATGTTATCTCGAGGGAAGGACGTTTAGTGGATCCGGTGAAGTTAGCTACCATAGAGTCTTGGCCGACATCGACATCTGTTGCAGAGGTTAGAAGTTTTCTCGGACTTGTCGGGTACTACCGCAGGTTCGTAGATAATTTCTTACAAATTGCAAAGTCGATGACACGGTTGACACGTAAAGATCATGAGTTCTAGTGGACATAGTATTGTTAGAAGGCTTCTGAAGAGTTGAAGAAGAGGTTGACCTCAACACCTATTTTGATGCTTCCTTCTGGATCGGGAGTATTTGTTATATACAGTGATGCGTCGGGTAGTGGACTTGGATGATTTTTGATGCAACACGGAAAGGTCATACCTACGCATCGCGATAATTAAGGGTACATGAGAAGAATTATCCTACTCATAATCTGGAGTTAGCAGCGGTGATCTTTGCATTAAAGCTATGGAGGCATCATTTGTACGGAGAACATGTGGAGATATTTACGGATCATAAGAGCTTAAAGTATGTCTTCACGTAAAAGGAATTGAATACGAGACATAGGCGTTGGTTGGAGCTCATAACAGACTATGATATAAATTTACAGTACCATCCTGACAAGGAGAACATAGTGGAGGACGCTTTGAGTAGGAAGCCTATTGCATATTTCTTAACAACTCAGCTACAGTTATTCGAGGATCTTTAGGTGCTTGAAATAGAAGTCATTATGCCGGGACAATAAGGAGTACTTGCCAATCTTTAAGTGTAGTCATCGCTTGTGCATAGGACTAGATTAAAGGCACTAGATATTATTATACAATGATAGTGTCATGCTAATTTACAATCTAAGGGAGTTAGATAGAGTAAGAAGGTCTAAGTAGAATAAACAATCATCTCTATACATGGTACAACTAGCCTAGAAATGACCTATAGCAGGCCAGGACTAGAAGGTTGACTAATAGATTTATATAGCTTCCTAGTTCAGCCTCGACCTTTACCTCAAATAGGTATCAATGGTTAGGCATACTTGTAAGGATTGTATAGATTTCTTATAGCTAGAAGGAGTGCTTCGCTAACTAACTACTATAGTAGTTGTAATATTACTTATAAGAATATAGTATAGAGTTTAAGCATTGACAGAGTTTATGGAGTAATTATGATTTTTCTAGCCCTATGGTTAGTAATAGAAGAAGACTCAAGATCCATGTTAGAAAGTCGTACCTCTAGATTTATTACCCTTTGGTAATATAGAGCGTGTTGGAGAAAGAGCATATCATCTTACATTGCCCCCATCATTAGAGGGGGTGCATGATGTGTTCCTCGTCTCACAGTTGAGGAGGTATATGACTGTTCCCAGTCATGTGATTGATCACTCTAAGATTATGGTGGGACCTAGCTTATCGTACAAGGAACAGCCGGTCGGTATCTTGGATATGAGTGAGAAAACGCTAGAGGATAGACGATTATATTGGTTCGGGTTGCATGGAAGCACCATTCTTCGAAAGAATCTAATTGGGAGTGTGAAGATTATATGCATGAGCGTTATCCCCACTTATTCTTAGATGTCGGTAAGTCTTAGCTTAATTATTTTTATGATAAGTTTTTTTAATATAATTATGTTATTTTTAATTTCGAGGATGAAATTTTCTAAGGTGGGTAGGTTATAAGCTCCCTCATTTTTGGATCTTATTTTTAATTATTTTTAATTATTTTATATAGATAATTTAATTTATTAAAGTCAATAATGCTTATGTTAGTAGTTTACTGTAGCTTTGATTTTGGAAGCACAACATATATTGTTTACTCAAATCCAGTTCCATATTTGAATTCTAGACTCGTCCACCTTGAGTTTGAAATATCATGTCCCATCCAATTTTGCTTTTCAACATTCTTTTGACTTTGCGCAATTTCGGGCCAACTTAGGCCAATTTGAGCCATTGATGTAATTTTAAGCAAACTTCCAATTTAATTTTTGGACTTGACATAGATCAAAACAGTATGACCCAATATTTGATTTTGATTCATTTTGAGTCTACAATGCATATGTCTAGGGTGTACCATCCAATCGAGTTCTCATGTGATACTTATTTGCAAATGGCACATGAGACTCATTAAATTGATTTTTTTGGGTCCAATTTGACTAGTAATGCTACTCGGACCCTAGCCCAGCCAACCCTACCAGTTAGAGACTAACTAGGAGTACCAAAACCAAGTATACATATATTTAAGAAAATTTTAGAGGTTTAATTGCAGCTATATGAAATATTCCCTTATATATTTGGCTTGGTCAAACATCTAACCAAAATAGGAAACCTATTAATAATAGTATGATTTGGAGAACCAAATCCTATCCAAATTAGATCAAACCAAAGCCCATGCACTAAATATATATATATATACCTATCAAACCCTAACCACCCCCCTCTCTCATAACCGCCCACTACTCTACAAATCCCCCCTAAACCTAGCGGCCACCACTCCAAACCCGAAACCCTAGCCGACCCCCTTTCTTTACAAAATATAATTTTTCCTCAATTTTTGTGCCAACCACCACCACTTGGATGTCCCTCTCAACATCCCCTTCCACCCAAGCAACTATAGGAGCAACCTTGCGGCCGTTAGAGATGTGCACGATGCGCTACTTGGACCGAAGCTCCGTTGAATCGAAGTCTGAAACGTCACAGCAGGTTAGTCGACTTGTAGATGATGTTTCATCCACTTTTTCTCATCCACTTCTCCTCAAACCAAATCTGAGAGTTACCTTTGTATGTCTACTCCAACTTCTGATTGCCAGATCTTCTAGTTCCAAGCGGTTTACCCGTAGCATTGATTCTACGACAGGATATCTAGAACTGATGAATTCTATTGCGGGCCACTTTTTGACTATCTAAGGTCAGTTTATAACCTTTCTATATTTTATTAAAAATTTAGATGTCAATACCTTTTCGATGCATATCTAAAAGTTATGTTTTGCATCCGTTTGTATTTTTAAAACTTCATGACATTTGTCGTGTCACCGAACTCTGAAAAATTCTGTTTTTCTTGTGTCCAAAAGTGTCAAAACTCAATGAATCCATATTAAACTTTATTTTCTGAAAGTTTTAACATTATAAGTACTATTTTAACTATTTTTTGAGATTTTTACAGAATTTATTAATTTTATTTAATCGCTGTTTTAGGACTAAATTAATGGGTCAAATTAAGGAAGTCATATATGGAATTGACATAAGACATCTTGTCAAAGGGTTTCCCTATTGAAAATATAATTATAGCAATATATAAGTATTTATAGAAAAATTTCAGAATTTAAATATATTATTTTATTATAATTGTAAAGTATTTACGAGAGGTTTTGTTACCTATATGTACTTATATAATAGATGCGATGTCGTAACAATGTTATGGCAACTAGGAGGCGTAGATACTCATATAATTTATATATGGTGTGTTGATATAAAATATTAAATATAGTGTATTATTATTGGTGAGCTTGGGAGAATCGACAAGGACACCAGAGTTGGACAGGCTTACCCGCAGACAACAGTTACAGGCAAGCGTGCCTTGCCTTTGTTACAGATTATTCTTTTTCGTTTGTTATTCTTTTTTATTAGCATTGCATGACGTAGGACATTGATACTTAGTGTCCATTTATAGACGTGTACCGATGTCATGATAGTGACATCGAGTATTGATATTAGGCATTACTTATATACTGATGTGTCCTTTGACACAATTGACCACAGGACACCGACACATTCATGATGCGAGGTTTACATGATTATTCGTGGTATTGACCTCGTTTTAGCATTCTAGATTTCTTTATCAGTATTTCTTTTACTTTCGAGATGACTATATAGACTTGACATTGCTAAATTCTGGACATGGGGATTGGGGAGAACTTGACTACAATATCAGACCTATTGTCAGGTGACCCGTTGTTTAGTGACCTTTATCTCTGTAGTAGAGTAAGGGATTATCACTGTCGAGAATTGATTGTCCTTGGTGCCACGACACAGGTACTGGGGACAATACCCTGCTGAGGTGCTAGTGAGCCTTAGTGGAAGTGGTCTGGTATTCTAGAAAAATATCTCACTTGCATAGCACATAGACGGATACAGTAGATTGCCTTAGTTCATATTTCCATTTCTGTACATTGGCATGTATATTATGCACCTTGCTAGTCCTCTGAGGACCTGGCTATTTTCCAGGCTTAGACGAAGCTGAATACTACCCAGAGGTTTACGGTTCGGGAGCTGAGACCGGAGGCGTACCGACACATGAGGACGAGATAGTGCCAGAGGACTTCTCGTGATCATGTTACATTCATATTTAGTTTTTCTACTTTATTTCCTTTTCTTTTCATCAGACTTATAGTTGATTTATACTTTGTTTCTATTTCTATGGTTTCTGGATATTTTATCCGCATAGACTTTATTACTTTTATTGCTGGATATTTGAGACATTTCCTTATTTATTTTTGATCTCTTTGTGGACTCTGTGGATGTGATTAGATGTATATACCTGTGGACTGTGTTGTATTTCTTAGTGTTATCATGATTTACAACTTAAGTATTTCGCTAATGGGCATGTTGTGTAGCTTGACCCAATGGTGAAGTGCTGCTGACATGTATTCGTATACCTGGTCCTACGTATTTTGGGACTAGGACATTACATTAGCTATTGATTTTTTTGAACAAATTTGTGTTCTTTTCTTTATTAGCTTCTTCTTCAAAGCATCTCTTAAATGACATTTTTCTTGGCTTTTTGGTTGACATTTTGGTTACATGACTCGTATTTAATTTATATTTGAATTATTTCATGTATGCAATTATATATATATATATATATATATATATATATATATATATATATATAATTGCATACATGAAATAATATATATATATATATATATATATATATATATATA
Organism: Iris pallida; assembly: GCA_029216955.1. Taxonomy (NCBI): domain Eukaryota; kingdom Viridiplantae; phylum Streptophyta; class Magnoliopsida; order Asparagales; family Iridaceae; genus Iris; species Iris pallida. The sequence continues at coordinate 1,419,792 of JANAVB010028000.1, read as the reverse complement.
TATATTAGTAGTCTTCTAATTTTCGATATTTATTTGGTTTATATCTTTAAGTTGGGATTTTGAGAAGAAATATTTATTAATGTCCTGCTCATGATTATTTCTGAGTGTTCTTTTAAGATCGTTTGTTTTATCTTGATATGTTTATTGGTGCACACTTATACTATATATTTATCTCTTTAGTGCACTATGAAATCTTTTTGAAAACAAGTTTTTAGTATCATAATCTTGATGATCATTCCTTTTCCATTCTTTGGGGATTTACTTATCTTATATTTAGGAATTCTGGATTTCGATGCTGATTGATGATACTGCGTATATTCTTTTAAATCTAAATTCTTGAAAGTAGAAATCATCTTGGGTACAAGCCAAAAGGGTCCTTCTGTCATACATGTATAAATAACATGAAGCAACATGGTGTACTAGTCTTCGGACTACCGCTAGCTGGGAACTGGCCCCTACAACTAATTTATGATTCACTAACTTGTATGGACAAATTATGAATCATATTTTTTTTTGTGATCATTGTTAAAAGTATTATTATATATTTTTTGGAATATACTACATGGATTATTTATGACCAATGATTGATTTCTTCTATATTGGTATCTACTTTTTATTAAAATCCTTTATTTGTTTTCTTCAAAACTATAGTTTTATTCTTTCTTAGACTGTGTTTTGAAATGTTTGTTTCCAATTTCTATCATGATCGTTGTTCATGATTATTTCTGCCTTCCTTCTTTAATGATTGATTTTATTTTATAGCTTATTACGGGGGAGCTTATTTTTTGATCATGTTAAAGGGGAAGAAATAAGTTTAACTTAGCAAAGAATATTTTAGTAATATGTGTTAAGTTAACAAAAAAATATTTTATTAATATGTGTTTATTAGTGATATATGCATCTATTGTATATATCTCAAACTTAACCGATTTGCCATAATAAAAAAGGGGAAGATTGTTAGCCCAATGATTATATCATATTTTTGAATATGGCTAATCAATTAAGTTTAACTATTGATGTCACTAATATTCATGTAGTCACTATCAAGTTGCTACTTAAACTTAGCATTGTCCTAAATATTCTATATCATATTGCTATGCTTGTATCATATTATTTTGTTCATCTAACATGTTCTTATAGACATGCAGTAAGCATGATCAAGCTTTGTCAAAACAGGACATATGCAATGGAGAATTATTAATGGGCCAAAGATGGCATAACAAGAAGATTTCTCTGAACCGCCTAACGACCTATCCGAGGCCTCGCATCGGGGGTTCCGCTGTCCGGTCAGCGGACGGGGGTTGAGGGGGCAGCGCCTCCCGTGGGGGTTCGGGGGCGAAGCCCCCGAAAGGTATTCAGATTTCCAGATCTATTTATCTTTGGATAATTGTCGTTAAGTAAAAATGCGTTTTAATGTCAGGAAAAAGACGTCATCAAAAGTGCTATTGGTTTTCAAATTTATTATGTATTTTTTATTTTATTGGGTCTAGAAAAATGTGAGATTGATCGGATCGGTACAGGCTTAGCTATTCTCAGTCCATAAACGAAAATAAGCCTATGTAAATTTGGTTCATTTCTTACTGTTCTGACCCAACAGAACTCTGAAAGAACGCTGACCGAGTTCGATCTGGTTGTTTGAATTTTAGTTCCCACCAGATCTGCATCCAACGTTCTTATGCAAAATTCTAGCATCCGAACTCTGTCCGAACTCTGCTCAAGTTTGGTCCCCCAAAAATACTATAAACAGAGTTGACATTACCATTCATTTCAATCATCCAATTTTACCTCTTATCTTCTCTATCTAAAGGGTTCTGAGCCTTTTTACTTTCATATCTAAGCCTTTACGACTCTTAGCCAAGCTAGTACAGTTTCTGTTTAATCTAGAGTTTGGTGTTGAAGAGTTGTATCGGAGGCTGTATTCAGAAAATGTTCCAGTTTTCCAATTGCCTTCAGGAGTCGGTCGTGCGCTCGTCACCAAGCACGGTGTTGTGAATTCAGTCGTGCACTTGTCGCCAAGCATGACGTTGTAAGAGTTACAAGCGCTCTGTTAAAGCTTGTGCCAAAGTGGATTAACGGCGAGCAAGAGTACTGCGACTAGACTAGTCTTCTCAGAGGTAAACTAGTATACATCGTGGTGTTCACTGAGTTCGAATTCTTGACTCTTACTTTACCGTATTTTATTTACCATCTTTTATCTGCCAGAGTTTATAATCTTTATTTTTAATTGGTGATTAATTTCTTCTACACACGCACACACTCTATTCACCCCCTCTAGAGGTGCTCAACGGTCCTACAATTGTTAACCTCTGATTCCAATTGCCTCAATTAGTATCAGAGCATGTGCTTGTTATATAGATATTACTGCTCATACCAATTGCTCCACTACAACAAAAATACCTTTTAATGATGGCTAAAAGCGTCATTAATTGCAAACCATGATGCTTTTTTTCCAGTCCAAGCGTTATGAAATCGGGTGTTATAAATGTTTTTAAAAGCGTTATAGATAATTCATCCAAAACCGTCATTAATAGGTTGAATTTTTGCTACGTTTTGTTTTCAAAGCGTTATGGATAGTTATGAAAAATTGCTGTATATGGTCGTTGTATCACACTTATAACGCTCTATACTGCATGAAATTCCAAACGCTGCTCAATTCAATTCGAAAACAACCACTTTGAACCATATTCATAACAAAGCATTGAAATGTAATATAAAGTACCATTCTCATTTTCATTGTCTCAAAATAGAGTATTTTAGCTACCAATCAACATTTCTCTATTTCATTATAAACATCTTCTCAAAATATATAGAGTATCCAATATAGAGTACACTTTAGCTACATCAAAACTATCGACATCAAAAATCTCACAGATACTGTAGCGAAGAAGCACACTTATAACGCTTCAACTTGGTCACATGAAGACTGTCCATAGCACATGTACGTATAGCAAAATCCTGAAAAAGAAAGCAAAACCCTCACTTTTAGAGTCTGTCAATTTTAGAGTCTGTGATTTATATCGAAAAACCGAGAGTATCAGAGTTCTCTAATAAAAACCGAAACCGACAAATAAAGCAAAACATCTAGGCATGGCATAGTGGACGTAGTCCCAAAATCAACGATGCAGGCATGCTAACGGAGATGTCATTCCTGAAATAGAAATACTCCCAACTAATATATACCCGCATGTGATTTATATCGAAAAGCTCCCAACAAAAACACCCACAGTACCAAGTTAAACCTATCATGCATAATAGATACCCAACCAACAATTTTAATCCAAATAGCAAAACATCTCCTACAACAAAAAAATCTTTCCGAACCCAACATGTATAATAGGGAAAACCTAAACCAACATCCCACAACAAGTATAGGAAGGAGAACCCAAGCAACAATTTATACAAGAAACCCAAACCAACAATGCATGCATCACAAATAATTTCAACAACAGCTAGGTAACCCGAAACCGAAAATGATCCAACAGCAAGTAAAGAACCGAGCATGATCTAAAGATCATTCCTGCTTCACAAAAAAAGACAATCGTAGGATCGTCAAGCCAAAATTGAACCCAACACGTATCAGTCGATCAAAACCCTTTTTATGTAGGGATCGAGATCCAACAACATCATCGACAAACCAAATAAACCTAAAAACTGAAATCAATCAAGAGTTTAGAATTTATACCACAGAATTTGGTGTCGGAATCAGAAGGGAGCCTTCGGACTCGGCTCACAGGCACGCACAGTGCCTCGTCGGGTCGCGACGGCAACTGTGGAGAGGCTACATAATCGACACGAAGGTATCCTCACATCCGTGTCCAGTATCGACTCGTACAAACACGAGCGTATCTGCACCCAGAATGAACAACCCAACAGTAACAACATACAAACTACGACCAACGACAATAAATAAAATAAGATATATAAGATGTCTCAGATAAGGATCAATCATCATCTGCTGTACTAGCGTACCATAACACGTATAGGACACGTCTCAATACGGAGCCAGTGTATCCGATACGATCTGCAACGCTTTGGTTCATTTGGTCGAACGACCATCACCAAGAGTATTAGAGTACTCTAATAAAAACCGAAACCGACAAATAAAGTAAAACATCCAGGCATGGCATAGTGGACGTAGTCCCAAAATCAATAAAGTATGCATGCTAATGGAGATGTCAATCCCGAAATAGAAATACTCCCAACTAATATATACCCGCATGTGATTTATATCGAAAAGCGCCCAACAAAAACACACACAGTACCAAGTTAAACCCATCATGCATAATAGATACCCAACCAACAATTTTAATCCAAATAGTAAAACATCTCCTACAGCAAAGAAATCTTTCCCAATCCAACATGTATAATAAGGAAAACCTAAACCAACATCCCACAGCAAGTATAGGAAGGAGAACCCAAGCAACAATTTATACAAAAACCCAAACCAACAATACAAGCATCACAAATAATTCCAACAGCAGCTAGGTAACCCGAAACCGAAAATGATCCAACAGCAAGTAAAGAACCGAACATTATCTAAAGATCATTCGCGCTTCACAGACAAAGACAATCGTAGGATCGTCAAGCCAAAATCAAACCCAACACGTATCAGTCGATCGAAACCCTTTTTATGTAGGGATCGAGATCCAACAACATCATCGACAAACAAAATAAACCCAGAAACTAAAATCAATCAAGAGTTTAGAATTTATATCCCAGAATTTAGTGTCAGAATCCGAAGGGAGGCTTCGGACTCAGCTCGCAGGCACGCACAGCACCTCGCCGGGTCACGGCTGTGATTGTGGAGAGGCTTCGGACTCGGTTCCCTAAATGCAATTACACTCCCTTGAATAAGAACAAACAGAAAAAAATTAAAGAACACAAGCATTTGGTACTTACAATTATCTTAACGAACATGAAGTGCACATAGAACAATTCCTAACAAAATCTTTTTTTAGGAAAAAAATCCAAATCAAAATCACTCACTTAGTCAAGAGAAGTCAACGATGATGCAGCCCTTTTTGGATCATCGCCGACGTGGACGGAGACGTCGGGAAACCCTAAAAGAACCCTAATTTTGGAGAGATGGATGCATGTATGGTTGTCAAAAATTAGAAGATTTTACTAAAATCATGTCGAGGTAGAATTTAGGGCATAAAATAAACAATGATCGAGATTTAAGGACAAATCGGTGGTGAAGGCTACGCCGGTGACAACCTTTCCTCTGTGGTGGAGTCTGTAACCGAGGGAGGCGAGGAACAGGCTGAGGGAAGTTGGCGAGCGGGGAGCGGGCTAAGGGGAGTTGGGGAGCGGGGAGTGGGCAGAGGGGAGTTGGAGAGCGGTAGGAGAAGGAGAAGGAGAAAGAGAGGGTTTAGAATTTTTCTTAAGTGCGGGAGAATTGCGGGGGAGTCGAGGTTTCGACTTAAATTTTCGTGCTTTTTTTTATAACGCTCATATCACTGGAGCACTATCAATAACGTTTTTATTGTAAACCGTCATAGATTCTAGTCTTGCTGAACTTTGATGATGCTTCCACATCAGCCGTCATGAAAACCACTTATCAAGCGTCATTAATAGGTCTTTTTGTTGTAGTGCTCCCACGATTGGTATCAGATCAGGTTATATTCTAATATAACAACCTCAGAGAGTATATATGGCAGCCATGAAATCAATATTCAACGGTGAAGGGCAATACACAAATAGACCCCTACTATTTGATGGAACAAACTATACTTACTGGAAAACACGAATGACATTCTTTTTAAAGTCTCTTGACTTTGATCTTTGGTCTATAATTATTGACAGTTATAAGAAACTGGCACCTACAGTAGTTGATGGCATACTTACAAACAAGCCCCATGATAAATATACAGAGGCAGAAAAAGCAAAGGCTAGTCTAGATGTACGTGCCATCAAAGTACTATTTTGTGTAATTGACAAGACGGAGTTCAATCAAGTTTTAACCTGTAAGACGTCTTATGAGATTTGGAAACTTCTTGAGGTAACTCATGAAGGTACTTCCCAAGTGAAGGAACCAAAATTAGTAGACTAACACATGAATATGAATCTTTCAAAATGAAACCCGGCGAGTCAATTACACAGATGTTCACTCGTTTCCTTGATATTAATAATCCTTTGCAATCTCTTGGTAAAGATTACAGTAATCACGAGAAAATCAGAAAAGTGCTACGGGCTCTAACCAAGAACTGAAACCCAAAGACAACTGCAATTGTTGAAGAAAACGATCTTTCCACCATGACTCTGGAAACACTTATGGGCAAGCTAATGATCCATGAGCTGGATCTGCAAGAGTTTGAAGAAGCTACTCCAAAAAGGAAATCAATCGCCTTCAAAGCTTAAGCTAGAAGATCAACATACAAATATTCTGATGAAGAATCATCCAGTGGTGATGAATAAGCCCTGTTAGTGAAGAATTTTAGAAAATTCTTAAAGTTTGAAAAATCAAACAAAAAGAAGAAAGATGTCCATAAAAGAAATGAAGAAGAAACAATCTGCTTTGGATGCAAGAAGTCTGGGCATATGAAGAAGGACTGCCCAACTCCAAAGAAAAGTAGTCCATATGATAGATCAAGATCAAGCTGAAGAACGATAACTAGTCGAAAGTATGCAAATATAAGTATCTGGCATGAAAGTGATGCTAGTGAATCAGAGGAAGAAGATAGACCTGCAGCACTGCAAATGTCTGTCTTATGGCTTTTGATAAGGTATTCTCAAATCCTTTATTTGATGATTTTACTTTTGATGAGTTAGAAAATGCCTTTAGCGAACTACTTGAAGAACACAGAAATGTGCTTGACAAGTATAAGCAATCTTGAAAAGAGGTTAAGGTATGCAACCGAAGTAGCTAGACTGTCAAGTCTCATTGAAGACATTAAAGAGACATCTACTACTGATAACACGAAAGAGATAGCCAAGCTTAAAGTAGACTATCATGAGGCTATCCGCAAAATTGAAAAGAAAGAAAGAGACTATGTCAAGATACAAGCGTTATATGACAAAGATAAGAAGAAGCACTTAGTCACAGAGCAAAGACTCATTGATATGACCGCTAAATATGAAGAGTCTTATGCGATTTCTAAAAAGTTAGAAATCAAGTTAGGCAAATAGGCTATACTTGTGACACAGCCTAAATTGTCCTAATGCTAAGCATACACCTAAGAGGACTAAAACACAGAAAGCACGCAAGAAACACGAATATCACCATGCTTTCACATGTCGGTTTTCAAATAAACCACATATACATGTCAACACAAAATCAACTAACACGTTTTTAAAACTTACTTGCACGTACTGTGGTACTCATGGGCACATATCACAGTATTATCTAACAAGAAAGCTTGTTGACAATCACACACTGATTTGTAGACCTAAGACTAATCAATATGGACCCTTCAGTAAATGGGTACCAAAGGATTCATCTACTTATTTTTTAGGTGGACCCTCAACCCTCTCATGCTAAAAGCAAGTGGATCCTCGATAGCGGATGTTCGCGGCACATGACTGGTGACGCATCTTTGTTCGCCACGCTATCGATGAAGAAAGAAGGATACGTCTCCTTCGGAAATAATCTGAGAGGTGTTATCATTGGAAATGGCATTGTTGGTATATCTTCTTATCTTGTAATAAAAGATGTTTGTCTAGTTACAAAATTGAAACATAACCTACTGAGCATAAGTCACTTGGCAGATAATGGTTATGGCATCAATTTTGTAAAAGGTAAATGTACAATATATGATATGTCATCTGGTAATCCCGTATATGAAGGGATTAGAGAAGAAACTATTTATATTTTATTTCTAGAAAGTACTAATAATGTAGGAAGATGCCTAGTCGCAAACTTAGATGAAAGCTGGCTGTGGCATATGAGGCTAGGACATGCTAATATGGACACTATCTCACGGCTAAGCACTAAAAAGTTGGTAAAATGACTCCCTGATCATTCAAGAGAGATATGGTATGTGTAGACTGTGAAAAGAACAAAGCACATAGATCTACATTTAAATCCATCAATACTGTAAGTACTTCTAGACCTTTGTAGTTGATACATATAGATTTATTTGGTCCTAGTAGGGTCGCTAGTCTTGGCGGTAAGCTCTATGCCTTTGTTATTGTTGATAATTTCTCTCGTTTTACTTGTGTTTACTTTTTACCAAACAAAAGTGATACAATTTTTGAATTTCAGATATTTTGTAAAATGGTACAAAATGAAAAAGGCTTCATGATTACTCGTATCCGAAGTGATCATGGTGGCAAATTCATAAATACTGATTTCAAAAAGTTTTATGATGATAGTGGATATTACCACGAGTTTTTCTGTCCTAGAACTCCTTAACAGAATGGTGTTATGGAACGGAAAAACCGTACTCTAAGCGAGATGGCTAGAGTCATGCTGAATCAGCACAATCTTCCTAAATTTTTTTGGACAGAAGCTGTAAGTATAGCCTGTCATGTTTTAAATTGGGTGTTAATTCAACCTATCTTGAAGAAAACACCTTATGAACTTTGGTTTGGAAGAATTCCAAATATTTCATATTTTAAAGTTTTTGGATGTCGCTGTTTTATCCTGAACACCAAGGACAACTTGGAAAAGTTTGATTCTAAAGCAGATGAAGGGATATTTCTCGGATATGCTGCTAAGAGTAAGGGATATAGAATTTTCAAAAAAAGATCTATGATTGTTGAAGAATCTTTTAACGTTACTTTTGATCAGCTAAATAGTCACAGATCTAGCGACAGTGATGATGAAAATGTACAAGCTAGAACCGATAAAAGTCCTGTGGAAGATCTGACTCATAGATTCGAATCATTAAAGTTCTTGCCAGATCATCCAGAGACGCTCATTATAGGTAATATTTTAAAAGTTGTAAGTACACGCTCTTCATATAGAGATACTGAAATAACAGCTAATGTAGCTTTCATTTAACAAGTAGAACCTAAGAAAATAGCAGATGCTTTTAATGATAATTTTTGGATTGATGCCATGCAAGAGAAACTTAATCAATTTGAGAGAAACTAAGTTTGGGAACTCATTCCTAAACCCATTGGTCAATCAATAATTGGTACTAAATGGGTGTTCCGAAATAAATTAAATGAAGATAGACAAGTTCTACGCAACAAAGCGCGTATAGTGGCACAAGGTTATAATTAAGAAGAAGGTATTGATTATGACGAGACATATGCTCCTGTTGCTAGACTAGAAGCTATCCGCATGTTTTGTGCATATACATATTTTAATGATTTTAAATTATTTCAAATGGACGTGAAAAGTACATTTTAAACAGAATTTTGAAAGAAGAAGTTTTTGTGAAACAACCCCCTGGGTTTGAAGATTTTCATAAACCTGATCACGTCTTCAAACTTAAGAAAGTACTCTATGGACTCAAACAGGCACCTCGTGCTTGGTATGAACGCCTAAGTGCCTTCTTACTTGAAAATGGTTTTTCAAAAAGAAGAGTTGATACTACTTTGTTTATCAAGTCTTTAGATGATGATATTATTCTTGTGCAAATATATGTTGACGACACCATATTCGGATCTACTAATAAAAAACTTTGTCAAGAGTTTGCTAAGAGTATGCAGAGTGAATTTGAGATGAGTATGATAGGAGAGCTGAACTTCTTCCTAGGACTTCAGATCAAAAAATACTCAAGAGGAACATTCATCAATCCAGCTAAATTTACAAAGGACATACTGAAAAAGTACGACTTCAAAAATGTAAAGCCAATTGGAACTCCAATGGCTACATCAACAAAGCTTGACACTGATGAAAGTGGTAAACCTGTCGACCAACATAAGTATCAAGGTATGATTGGTAGTTTATAATATTTAACTGCTAGTCGTCCTGATATTATGTTCAGTGTCTGCATTTGTGCACGATATCAGGCAAATCCTAGGGAATCATACTGATATGCCATTAAGCGTATCTTCCGATACCTTAAGTGAACTTCAACATTCGGCTTATGGTATGTAACGCCCCAATCCCAAAATAGAAGGACTAGAAACATATCATGCCAGCTGTATACATACGAGTAAATGAAAGGCTCGTATGTATACATATGCTGCAAAATGTAGAAAGCCATGACACTAAATCTCATTCACAAAGATAAATAATGATATAAAAGCAACTTTGTGTTTGTTATGAATACAATCGTTGGGCAGAGACAAATCCACTACCAACTAATTTAAATAGGGAAAAAATATACAAAGGAAGTGATTTGGTCGAGCGAAGGGGGTGAGGATCCAAAAGCAAGATCTCGACGGAATAGAGCACAAGTCATGGCCTTAGCTAGAGCACCTGCAGGAAGTCATAAAACACACCTGGAGAAATCACCAGGTCCTCAAAGGGACGTAACAAGATACAGGAAGAACATGCCATTGTAACTGCAATGTAAATACCATAAAACTACAACACAACTGGGTCCCTAACCGTCTAAGTGATATGCACTTTGAGAATAACGTTCTCTGCAGGAGCTGTAGAATCTGTAGAGTAAATAAAGAGTGGCAGTAAGTAGCGCTCATCTGAGTCACTATCGGCCATGGGCAGTAAATAGTGCTCATCTGAGTCGCTATCGGCCCAAAATGTGTGTAAAAGTAAATGTAGCCCCTACGCTAATAGCTGTCCTCTCCCCCCAATGATACTATACATGCATCATAACCACGACACACTAACACGTGTCACTTCCACAACACTGTTTTATACTTAATAACTGTCAAGTCTTTTAACATGTATCTATTGACAGTTGTTTCCTGTAACACCCAATTTTCTAAAATTGGGGTATTTTTGAAAAATTATTATTTTTATTATTTATTAATGGTATTATAGTCATGATATGATTTTTGGTGATTTTTAGTTAGTTAAAACCATTTTCTAAGTCATGACTTATGACTTTGTGACTTACTATTATAACCCTAGTGTAAACCCTAGAGATTTTATAACCTAGAGACTAACCATGATCATGTGAGCCTAGCCATAGGTTTAGAACATCAAATTAGGGCTTTTTAGCCTAAAGGGTATTTTGGTAATTTTCTAGGATTTATTTGGAATTATTTGGATTTATGTGTTTTTATTATTATTTAATTATTGATTAGTGTCATGTTAGCCCCTAACCAAGTTTAGCACTAATCTAGAGGTTAGCTACTAACCTAGAAGCTTTAGGATGGATAATTAGTCATGGGTTAAAGTGGTATAAATATCTTAGGATGCCTTTATGGATATTTTGCTTGAATTACTCAAAATATCAAGACTTTTACACCAAAGTCTTTGGCTTAACCTAGAAGAAACCCAAGGACACCCCCCCTTGCCATGGCCGGCCAAGACACCTCCTAGCAGCCACACATCCTATATAATCCCATCAAATCATTCATGAACATTTTTACATGAATTTTAATCCTAGAAAAATCCCATTCCTTCAAACCTACACAACTTGATCAATTTTGATCCAAATTTACTCTAGTCTTTTGTATTGGGACCCTACAACATCAAGGGTGCTAAGGGAGGCTAGCAATCCAGAATTTGGAAGCTTTGGACATCACAAGGTGGAAGGAAGCACACCCCCTCTTTATTAATTTTCCTTAGAATTGCACAAATAGGTAAATGCCCTCAAACTTAGTTAAAACTCTGTTTTTTCTTCATAAATGCATGCATATAGGACTACCCTAACTGTGGGTCAAGTTTGGTAGGATTTAGAGTCGGTTTGGTGCCCGTATCGGACACGTATCCTAGGCTATAAACCCTTGTTTGATGAAATGCCACAAAGGATTTGATTTTGTTAAAATGTAAAACAAATTACATTTTTGTGTAGCCCTAGACTTGTAGGTTACAACCCAAGTGGACTGAGCACGTTTTCGTGCCGTGTCCATGTCCAAAATGGACACGAACTCACTGTACGAGGCTCGCGTGCGTGCCCTGCTACCACACTCTTCGTGCTCATTGCACAGAGCACGTGGACACGCCAAAATTGGTGTACACGAGGGGGCAGTGTCTGCGCACACGCCCCCAAAATTTCATGACACCTCGTGTCGTATCGAGGACACGAGGACACGTGCACTGGTCGTGCACTGACAATGCACACGCGCGCGGGGCCAACTTCGCGCGTGTCGTATCGCACGGACACGAGTCGTAGACACCTCGTGTTTGCATGAGTATGTAGCCCAATACGTGGGCTACACGTGGACATGACCACGAGGCCCCACGTGGCTCGTGTCGTGTCCACGAGGCGTGTGCATCTCTGCACGATGCAGTATAAACCGTACGTATCAGTCGAGTAAACTCGACTGATACGGGTCTCGTGTCGATACTGTAGGACACGTGGACACGTAACAGTGTGTCTATCGTGTAGCCCTATATGTGGGCTACACGTGTGCATGACCACGAGACGTGTCATGTCTCGTGGTGTGTTCACGAGCGTGAGGAACGCGTGCACGACGCTGTGTACGCGTGTGCGTATCAGGATTTACCCGATTGGGTTTTTGAGTGATTAGACACATTATTTCGTGTCGTGGTATCGTGTTAGGCCCCCTAGACACTAGAGGACACTTGGGGCATCACTTACCAACCTTTAGATTCGAGCCTTAGCTCGGTTTTGTGTGTGTACATGGGTTTACCATGTTTACCTGTGCACAGTGCAATGTTCCAGGTTTTGGGTTATTTCCCAGTTTTTCAAATCGAGATTCAAATCAATTTTGGTTATGATTTATACACGTAGTTGTATATTTTTAGTATATGAATACGTAGTATATAGGTATATGTGTGTGTAGGTGAGATTTTAGGGTGTATACATGTATATACATGTGTATATACATGTATGTGTATATGTAGGTGTGTGGGTGTTTTGTGTGTGAGTGGGGGGGACCAATTCTGGTTCCAGGAAACTGGAAATCCCCCCTTTCCTGTCCAGTCTAGCAGTCCCTCTCTCTCACTGTTCTCTATCTCACTCTCTCTCTCACTCTATTACACTCTCGCATTTCCATCTCTCTCTCTATTTCCCTCTATATATATATATATATATATATATATATATATATATATATATATATATATATATATATATGTTATATTATATACAACTATATACATTGGTGTATATAGTTGAGGGTATATATATATGGGCTTATATATATATATATATATATATATATATATATATATATATCAAAAAAAAAAAAAAATATATATATATATATATATATATATATATATATATATATATATATATCAAAAATATATATATATATATATATATATATATATATATATATATATATATATATATATATATATATATATATATATATATATATATATATATATATGAAAATGTATATATATGAAATGTATATATATGTATATATGTTAGCTATTTATATATATGTATATATATATGTTATATATAGTGAGTATATGTATAGTATTTTATATATTTGGTTATATGGTATACATAGTGGGGTATATATATTGTATATATATTGTAGATATGTATATATATATTATAGCCTATGAATATATATATATGGTGTAGATAGTGTATGTATCTATTGTATATATATATAGATACCTATATGTATCTACTAGTGTCCTAGATACATGGGCCTGTGGCCTATGGTCTATGGTTAGTGAGTTTGGAGTTGACCAATAGGCTTAGTAGACCTAGGTTGACTAGCAAGTTGACCCTTATTGACCATGGTTGACTAAAGTCAACTATTGGTCAAACCATGACCTAAATGACCTAAAAATGACTAGTTTAACTAGTCTGACCATGTTTGACCCAATTACCTTATTGACCAGTCTTTGTTTGACCAAAATCTTAGTTGGTCTAAGTTTGACCTAGACTTGACCCAGATTGATCATGTTGACTAGTATTTGACTAGTTTGATTAGAATGTTGACCAGGAGTTGACTTTAACCTAGATTAAACTTGTTTGACCTTGTTTGATCTTGTTTGACCTTATTTGACCTAGTATGACTTCCTGTGACCTAGTTTGACTGTTGAGTTGACCAAGAGTTGACTTTTGACCAGATTGACCTAGAATCATGTAGTATGCATTGTATATTTTATTTTTACCATTGTGGATACATTGTGACTTGTATTGCTCTGATTAGGAGCCATACACCTCTCCTCAGACAGTATATCCTCTTCAGACATTCAGTTATCAGGCGAGTACATTCTCTGACCGTTTCATATTTGCCAGGATTTATATTCTTGCTCTAGATTACTTTACTTGATGCTGACACGATTATTATCACGGATTGGTACTATATGGATCTTTTCATGAGATGTTATTCCCCTCGGGAGCATCAGATACTTTTGTCACATGTGTTTCACTTACATCATGTATCTCATGCTTCTATTATCATGTATCTTCATGTATCAGCTAGTGACTCATGTACTCTCATGATCACCGAGCCTTCATGAATCTTCATAAATCACTCACGTATTACCCAATTATGGGCTTATCACGAATCTTAACGTAATATGAATGGATCTTTGTGTATTGATTGGGGAAACGGGGGAGTAGAAGTGGACATGTGAATAATACCAAAGTAGTGTAATCATGTGCAAACTCAGTAGTGTAATCATGTATAAATTCTAGCCATTCACATGCCAATCTTGTACTCTACATCACTAGCCACTTACAGTTCTCTATATACAGTAGATATTTTCTTTACAGCTATCTTTTTTACTACATGTATCTTCCTTCAGCAGTTTCGGTATTTTACTCTATTGCATGCTTTATATTTTCTATCATACTATACACAGTGTGAGATATATTATGCTCGTTCCTGTCCTAACTGGACCTGTTGAAAATATTATAGAGGATGAGGATGAGGCCCTGGTGTCTACCCATTATGGAGCAGGACTAGATGATACTTATGTTGTGGACCCTCAGCAGGATCCACCTGCAGCTGAGGATGTTGCCCCAGTAGTCTAGGCTAGCTTAGCTAGACAGTCTTTTCTGTATTATCTTTTTGTCTCACGTCTGAGTTGTATTTTGAGATGTTGAGATATATAGACTCTTAGACTTATTGTATTATGAGTTGACATTCTGGATGTTATGTATCCTAGACACTTAGACTTATTTTATCTATTCTACTATTCTCTTTGAGTTACTGTCTATCTATCTATCTTTCATTCTTCTACCTAGATGTGATTGAGATTGTATTCTGTTTGTCACCTCCATTCGGAGAGTATAAACTGTACAGGTATTTTTATATTATTAGATGATTGACCTAGGACAGCGTTCTACCGTCGACACTGCGGCGTAGGCTGGACGTACCCACTTCTCGTGCCCCTATACAGGGTACGGGTCGTGACACGTTTTTAGTGGTGGCCCATGCAGGTCGAGTTTATGTAGTGATATTCGAACTAGAGTATCACTACAGCCTGCGATAGGATTTGAGGAATAAGCTTAGTTAGAGAGGATACTCAATCATTGTTAGGATATTTTGAGAGATTCCTGGGATGACCCTTGAGAATCTTATTTGAAATTTTGATTTAAACTCCTTTTCCCTTGATTGAATTTGATTTTAGAGGATTCACTGTAGAAATTTGAATCCTGGTGTTAGTAGATGATTTTGAAATTTTTGTAGTTGTTGATTTAAATTTCTTTGTGTTAGATTAATTTTTTTATTTTAAGGTATTCAATCACATTTATGAGAAAGCTCTCATCTGTTTCTTGCCATCTAATCCTCTTGCTAATTACTTTCCATTAAAATGAACTGTCCCCTCTATTTTTGTATCTTGCTCAACTCCTACCAATCTATGTGATTGTATCCCAAACCTGACTTACTCGACATTTCCTCAAATTAAGACCTTATTGAGACCTTCTAACCTTGACCTTTGATTTTTCGAACCCTAACTATATTCATCTAGTAGCCTATCTATCCCTAGGACTGTGTTCCTAAATTATTTACTAGATTCTTAATTAATTTTATTCCATGGGTTAATTTGATCTTCTTTAATTTTTGCATCAATTATCACGTCTTGAACTCCCACTTTCTATTCTAGATCATTGGACGTCCTTTACCGTTACTTAGATATTCAGAGTATAATACTAGCTATTACCTCCCAACAAACTTCGCATGTAAGACCAAGACTAGCCTACCTTCATATAGGTATTCTATGTCCTACTGAAACCCGTCTCCTTGTACTCTATTTTCTTGATATGATTTTCTGGTCAAATGGCTAAACTATAACATCTACCATGATACTTAATTAACTCTTATTTCAATTAGAGATCCACCTTGGCTTAATTCTTTCGACCTGGCATGTGATGGTGTTCTGCTTGAATCCTTGAATACTTAACCTTGTACCTTACCTTGAATGCTTGACCCGATTGGTTAAGGATCTTGGACTATGTATCTTCTTTCATCATTTCCACCCTTACTTATATCTTATGCTATAAATTTATCCTTAAGTTTTTTTTTTACAAGCTTATCCTTTTCGAGCTTGATCATGATATATTTTATTGGGTGTACACCCACTAACATATTATCTAATCAGAACCGGCGCATGATGGTCTGATCAACCTATTACATTTTGGTTCGCTTTTTCATATATTAATCTACGTGGATGGAGACATAGTTAAACTTGCCCTAGAATCTTATCCGCAACAGCCTTGACAATTCTCCTTGGAATTATTTTATCGCCTATGAACCTCGTATTCGTATCCAATTGAATTAAATTTAATCATGATCTGGATCTTCATTATTGGATGTTCGTGCTCATACTTGATTTCATTGATTTTCCATCTTGCCCAAATCTCGATTTATCCTGAAATTGATCAACTTAGATCATGTCAAGACTAAAATCTATTTGTGATTGTTGTGCCTAAATTTTCAATTTTCTTTTACCACTTTATGGAATAGTAACTTTTAATGATTTCTCACTTACTTGTTAATAACCAATTTTCATATAGGATGGTAGACGGCCCTATAGCCTTGATGATTGTCGTTCCCTTACCTTCCCAATTAGGACACCTTAGATTGCTTGTACGTTTTGATACCATAGGACAATATTGATCTAGAATGACTAGTGTACCTAGATGAGACCACAGACTGTCCCATTTAACCTGTCCCTCTGGTACCACTATTTCATCACGATTTTTGGTTCAATTTAGGCCATAGACCTTTCCCACTCTAAGTT
The DNA here is from genome assembly GCA_029216955.1 of Iris pallida. Taxonomy (NCBI): domain Eukaryota; kingdom Viridiplantae; phylum Streptophyta; class Magnoliopsida; order Asparagales; family Iridaceae; genus Iris; species Iris pallida. The sequence goes on along the minus strand of JANAVB010028000.1, from coordinate 1,402,631 downwards.
GTGATCATCGTAGGCACATTACCGTGACTTTTAAGTTAGGAGCACAAGACTAGTTGTTTTCTCAAAACTGACTTCGCATACATGACCTAGATATGACACTCTACCCCTATGACCTTAGTGTCCCACTCAGGCATACCATCGTGTGCTTCATTTGCTTTGTACAATTTTCCTGACCCGAGGTTCCATCCTGATTTTCCCCATGGAGTTACTTTTGATTTCGATTTGAATGAAGGACACCTTATGACCTAAAACTGCCAGTCAATTTTTTTGGTCTTGACCCAGTATAGGTCTACTACCCATATTTTACTTGTTGACCTTGTATGTTGCTAGGTAGTAGTTTCGTCCCTGATTGTTGGAGGTTTGACCTAGGAGGAGTACGACCATCTAAATTTCGAGGACGAAATTATTTTAAGGTGGGTAGACTTGTAACACCCAGTTTTCTAAAATTAGGGTATTTTTGAAAAATTATTATTTTTATTATTTATTAATGGTATTATAGTCATGATATAATTTTTGGTGATTTTTAGTTAGTTAAAACCATTTTCTAAGTCATGACTTATGACTTTGTGACTTACTATTATAACCCTAGTGTAAACCCTAGAGATTTCATAACCTAGAGACTAACCATGATCATGTGAGCCTAGCCATAGGTTTAGAACATAAAATTAGGGCTTTTTAGCCTAAAGGGTATTTTGGTAATTTTCTAGGATTTATTTGGAATTATTTGGATTTATGTGTTTTTATTATTATTTAATTATTGATTAGTGTCATGTTAGTCCCTAACCTAGTTTAGCACTAATCTAGAGGTTAGCTACTAACCTAGAAGCTTTAGGATGGATAATTAGTCATGGGTTAAAGTGGTATAAATATCTTAGGATGCCTTTATGGATATTTTGCTTGAATTACTCAAAATATCAAGACTTTTACACCAAAGTCTTTGCCTTAACCTAGAAGAAACCCAAGGACACCCCCCTTGCCATGGCCGGCCAAGACACCCCCCTAGCAGCCACACATCCTATATAATCCCATCAAATCATTCATGAACATTTTTACATGAATTTTAATCCTAGAAAAATCCCATTCTTTCAAACCTACACAACTTGATCAATTTTGATCCAAATTCACTCTAGTCTTTTGCATTGGGACCCTACAACATCAAGGGTGCTAAGGGAGGCTAGCAATCCAGAATTTGGAAGCTTTGGACATCACAAGGTGGAAGGAAGCACACCCCCTCTTTATTAATTTTCCTTGGAATTGCACAAATAGGTAAATGCCCTCAAACTTAGTTAAAACTCTGTTTTTTCTTCATAAATGCATGCATATAGGACTACCCTAACTGTGGGTCAAGTTTGGTAGGATTTAGAGTTGGTTTGGTGTCCGTATCGGACACGTATCCTAGGCTATAAACCCTTGTTTGATGAAATGCCACAAAGGATTTGACTTTGTTAAAATGTAAAACAAATTACATTTTTGTGTAGCCCTAGACTTGTAGGTTACAACCCAAGTGGACTGAGCACATTTTCGTGCTGTGTCCGTGTCCAAAATGGATACGAACTTAATGCACGAGGCTCGCATGCGTGCCCTGCTACCACACTCTTCGTGCTCATTGCACAGAGCACGTGGACACGCCAAAATTGGTGTACACGAGGGGGCAGTGCCTGCGCACACGCCCCCAAAATTTTATGACACCTCGTGTCGTATCGAGGACACGAGGACACGTGCACTGGTCGTGCACTGACAGTACACACGCGCGCGGGGCCAACTTCGCGCGTGTCGTGTCGCACGGACACGAGTCGTAGACACCTCGTATTTACACGAGTGTGTAGCCCAACACATGGGCTACACGTGGGCATGACCACGAGGCCCCACGTGGCTCGTGTCGTGTCCACGAGGCATGTGCATCTCTGCACGACGCAGTATAAACTGCACGTATCAGTCGAGTAAACTCGACTGATACGGGTCTCGTGTCGACACTGTAGGACACATGGACACGTAACAGTATGTCTATCGTGTAGCCCTATATGTGGGCTACACGTGTGCATGACCACGAGACGTGTCGTGTCTCGTGGTGTATCCACGAGCGTGAGGAACGCGTGCACGGCGCTGTGTACGTGTGTGCGTATCAGGATTTACCCGAATGGGTTTTTGAGTGATTATACACATTATTTCGTGTCGTGGTGTCGTGTCAGGCCCCCTAGACACTAGAGGACACTTGGGGCATCACTTACCAACCTTTAGGTTCGAGCCTTAGCTCGGTTTTGTGTGTGTACATGGGTTTACCATGTTTACCTGTGCACAGTGCAATGTTCCAGGTTTTTGGTTATTTCCCAGTTTTTCAAATCGAGATTCAAATCGATTTTGGTTATGATTTATACATGTTGTTGTATATTTTTAGTATATGAATACGTAGTATATATGCATATGTGTGTAGGTGAGATTTTAGGGTGTATACATGTATATACATGTGTATATACATGTATGTGTATATGTAGGTATGTGGGTGTTTTGTGTGTGTGTGTGGGGGACCAATTCTGGTTCCAGGAAACTGGAAATCCCCCCTTTCCTGTCTAGTCTAGCAGTCCCTCTCTCTCACTGTTCTCTATCTCACTCTCTCTCTCACTCTATTACATTCTCTATATATATATGTTATATATATATATATATTTTATATATATATATATATATATATATATATATATATGTATATATATATATATGTTATATTATATACAACTATATACATTGGTGTATATATAGTTGAGGGTATATATATATGGGCTTATATATATATATATATATATATATATATATATATATATATATATATATATATATATATATATGAAAATGTATATATATGTATATATGTTAGCTATTTATATATATGTATATATATATGTTATATATAGTGAGTATATGTATAGTATTTTGTATATTTGGTTATATGGTATACATAGTGGGGTATATATATTGTATATATTGTAGATATGTATATATATATTATGGCCTATGAATATATATATATATGGTGTAGATAGTGTATGTATCTATTGTATATATATATAGATACCTATATGTATCTACTAGTGTCCTAGATACATGGGCCTATGGCCTATGGTCTATGGTTAGTGAGTTTGGAGTTGACCAATAGGCTTAGTAGTCCTAGGTTGACTAGCAAGTTGACCCTTGTTGACCATGGTTGACTAAAGTCAACTATTGGTCAAACCATGACCTAAATGACCTAAAAATGACTAGTTTAACTAGTCTGACCATGTTTGACCCAATTACCTTATTGACCAGTCTTTGTTTGACCAAAACCTTAGTTGGTCTAAGTTTGACCTAGACTTGACCCAGATTGATCATGTTGACTAGTATTTGACTAGTTTGATTAGAATGTTGACCAGGAGTTGACTTTAACCTAGATTAAACTTGTTTGACCTTGTTTGATCTTGTTTGACCTTATTTGACCTAGTATGACTTCCTGTGACCTAGTTTGACTGTTGAGTTGACCAAGAGTTAACTTTTGACCAGATTGACCTAGAATCATGTAGTATGTATTGTATATTTTATTTTTACCATTGTGGATACATTGTGACTTGTATTGCTCTGATTAGGAGCCATACACCTCTCCTCAGACAGTATATCCTCTTCAGACATTCAGTTATCAGGCGAGTACATTCTCTGACCGTTTCATATTTGCCAGGATTTATATTCTTGCTCTAGATTACTTTACTTGATGCTGACACGATTATTATCACGGATTGGTACTATATGGATCTTTTCATGAGATGTTATTCCCCTCGGGAGCATCAGATACTTTTGTCACATGTGTTTTACTTATATCATGTATCTCATGCTTCTATTATCATGTATCTTCATGTATCAGCTAGTGACTCATGTACTCTCATGATCACCGAGCCTTCATGAATCTTCATAAATCACTCACGTATTACCCAATTATGGACTTATCACGAATCTTAACGTAATATGAATGGATCTTTGTGTATTGATTGGGGAAACGGGGGAGTAGAAGTGGACATGTGAATAATACCAAAGTAGTGTAATCATGTGCAAACTCAGTAGTGTAATCATGTATAAATTCTAGCCATTCACATGCCAATCTTGTACTCTACATCACTAGCCACTTACAGTTCTCTATATACAGTAGATATTTCCTTTACATCTATCTCTTTTACTACATGTATCTTTCTTCAGCAGTTCCTGTATTTTACTCTATTGCATGCTTTATATTTCCTATCATACTATACACTGCGTGAGATGTATTGTGCTCGTTTCTGTCCTGACTGGACCTGTTAAAAATATTACAGAGGATGAGGATGAGGCCCTGGTGTCTACCCATTATGGAGCAGGACTAGATGATACTTATGTTGTGGACCCTCAGCAGGATCCACCTGCAGCTGAGGATGTTGCCCCAGTAGTCTAGGCTAGCTTAGCTAGACAGTCTTTTCTGTATTATCTTTTTGTCTCACGTCTGAGTTGTATTTTGAGATGTTGAGATATATAGACTCTTAGACTTATTGTATTATGAGTTGACATTCTGGATGTTATGTATCCTAGACACTTAGACTTATTTCATCTATTCTACTGTTCTCTTTGAGTTACTGTCTATCTATCTATCTTTTATTCTTCTACCTAGATGTGATTGAGATTGTATTCTGTTTGTCACCTCCATTCGGAGAATATAAACTGTACAGGTACTTTTATATTGTTAGATGATTGACCTAGGACAGCGTTCTACCACCGACACTGCGGCGTAGGCTGGACGTACCCACTTCTCGTGCCCCTATACTGGGTACGGGTCGTGACATTTCCAACACATGTGCACGGGAGATCAGCCAACACGCAAGTGACCTCTATATGTTACTCGCAACTCACACACAACTCGTGTACAACCGTGACAGGTTAATGAGACACTAAATTGACGGTAGTCCCTTAACTCTAGGTCCATTTGCAAGAAGGAATATAATAAACGGGAAATATAGATACAATAACTGAATAATAAAATGTAACTAAATGTGAGCAGTAAATATGACAAGGTATCTTGCCTGTGGGTGTGTGACAATCTGTCGATGCCCAAAGTACTCCATTTAGCAAGGGTCGACATAGAGATCTCTAGATTTACGAGAAAACAGAAAGAATAATTAGTCATGATAAAACATGACGATCACGAGAAAATTTGAAATCAAATATATACGTACTTATTTTGGAAAATATTTATACTCTCTGAAACTATAATTATTTAGTAAAACTATGTTTTTAGAATATTATTTAAAAGTCTAGAAAATTTATTTATAATCTTTACTGGAAGCTACATTTTATTGGTCAAAAATATTTCTAGATAATTACTAGAAAAACAAAATTTTGGATCAACTTATGATATCAAATATCCCCTTTCAGTTAAAAATATATTTTTAGGTTACTATTTAATAATATATTTTGTAAAACAACATTTTAAAAAAGTAACATATTTTAGAGATATATAGTAATACTAATTAGCAATGTGATTACTAGTAAAATTGAAATATTAATAATAAGAATAAACGTAACATTATATTAATGTATCTATACATAATAATAGTCTCATATACATTGATATTAAATAATAAAATAAATAATATAGCCATATAATAAAAGACCACAAATAATGAAAGCAACCATACTGTGAAGTAAATAAACAAATATCTGCTGTCTTATATAATCTAAAGAGAATGATAATACTAATGATAAAAATAAATTTAAGATAAAAAAAATAAAACAAAAAATAACAACAGTAGTACTGCTGCTTCTTCATTTAATAAAGAGAGGAAGAGAGAGGGTCTGCGAGGAAATTGGGGGAGAGGGATTCGAGAGGCAGAAAGGGTTTACCAGAGCAGAAGGCGCGCCTGGGCCTGCACCGACGGAGGACGGAGGGGGTTGCCGACGCGAGGCGCGGAGATCAGGCCGGTGGGCACGACACGCCAAGGAGGAGGCGGCACGGGTGCGGCTTCGGGCTATGTGCGTGGGCACAGCTGACCGAAACGGATGGCACCTCGCTGGAAAATGCGTGCGGCCGTCGAGCGCGGTGGTCGACACAAGGGTTCGGCGGCCGGGAAGGCGCAGAATAGAGAGCTGATCTCTCTAGGCCGTGCGGGCCTGCGGCTTCGGGCGACGTCCAAGGAGGAGGTAAGGTTTAGTTTGGTTGGTTGGATTTTTTCGGGACACGGCGTGGCCGGACACGGGTGGTCTTGTGGTGACCCTAGTTCTGTTCAGGATTGATGGTGGCTATTGGCAGCGTTCACCGACAGGGTCTGGTGGTGCTGGCGGTATTGACGGTGTTGGAGGGGACGATGGGCGAGCATGGTGGTACTGGTAGTATTGTTGGGTTGTCCGGCCGGGGACGACGTGGGTCGGTTCCGGCGAAGGTGGTGGTGCCGCGGGATGCCAGTGACGGCAGAGGTGATGATGAAGATAATGACGGTGGTGATGGACGGTTCGGATGGAGGCTGTGATGATAAAGGAGGGGGTTGCGGTGGCAGCAGGTGAGGGTTTCTGTGGTAGTCGTTGTGTCCGGGGGTGTCGGACACGACGCGGTTAACTGTAAAAGATCTAGAATAAGAATCTGTGGACACCGACACGATACACGTCTGTGGTGAAATTTTGGCTTGTGGAATTTTATGGAGAAAATAGAACAATGATTCTCTCATTATATAGGGGTCGGGCTCCTAGAAGGATAAGGATTAGAATTATTTAAATCCCGATGGATAATTCCATCGTTTAATTCAAATCGATATAATATTAATTCAATCAACTTCGAATCAAATCTAGATAAAACTTCCTTTAATTTAAAGTCTATTTAAAATAAGATCCTTTCCAAATTTAAATTATCATAATTAATCAAATATCAAATAAAACAAGATCCAAAATATCTTTTTCATAAATATTAAAATATAATAATAATTAATTTCATAAATCGTGATAAATGTTTGAAATATTATTTAATAAAATAATTATAATTTATTTTCATAAAATCAAAGTGGACATGAAATAAATTTTATGTCACTTACACACAAAAATAATATATTTACATAAACAATAGTTTTCTAAATTACCACTTATATTTGTACTAAAAATAAACTAGCATTTTACAAGGTAAAATAAATAAAGTTTTGAAATTCTTTTTGCTCATAACCTTCAACAAGTTAAGTATTTATCATATATATATATATATATATATATATATATATATATATATATATATATATATATACATAAATATTGGAAATACTATACTTCCTTTATAATAAAATAAAAATATTTTTTTCTAAAAATATGTACCTCGCACATATTCGCACTCGTCGAGAAAATATGAAACACAAACCCGCATGCGACGTAGAATACGACAAATGCCAACTTGTAAGAGACATACAGATACAAATTACAAAAATCAAAACTAAATCATAAAAAAAACGTAGTAGAAATTTAGGGGTTTTACATCCTACCCAACTTAAAAGAATTTCGTCCACAAAATTTAGAAAAAATTAGGATAGGTAGGGTTGAAGAGTTAGAAATAGTTTTATTATAAGAAACCACGATTTAATTCTTCGGACGAGAGAAGAATCGACATTCAATGAATATTTTAAACGGTTAGAAGATAGTTATGCATGATAACCTATCAAGGTTTTAAAATCAATCAACGCTACCTTTTTCCTATAGGCATGCAACCTCATACATATTTCCCATAGGCATGCTACCTTATAAATAGACAATAACTTCTTCGATCTAAGTTTTGAATCATAACCCACTAGAATATTCATCATAATTCAAGATTCTTCAAAGTTAGCATTTTTTTTCCAATTTTTCTCCACAACATTCAAAAATCAAAATCAAATAACCAATATCATTTTTCACACATTTTTTTTTCTCAATCCCAACTAATCCACATTTTCTAGTCAAAATTGGTCGTCTTACAATAATAGTTTTAATAAATTTAAAACTTTCGACAATCTCGAGATAAACCCTTAGCGTATCAAAATTTTAATATCATCAATCCAAACTAAACTTCAAATCTTAATATACTCATTGACCGTTAATCATATGACACAATTTAAAAGTTTAAGCTTTTTCTAAAATCGATTTCATATTCCAATAAACCATAAATATTCTAGAACCTTCAAAAATAAATTTTGTTTTCTCTACCCTTTGTAGAACCCATCGGTCCTCTCGTAGATACCTAATGGTATCAAAATAAAATCTTAACAATCCTTTGGTAATATTGCTACTACCCAACTTGGAATTAACTAATCCTTGGGATCCTACTTTTAGAAAATAAAATGCCTTTATAACTTAATTAGGGCCTCAATTCATACTAATTGCCAAATTAATCACTCTACCCATGTATTTGACCTATGAACATATATTAGTGTAGTCATCTTTCTAACTGTCACTAAGCACGAAAAATAAGAATTTACGGTAGCAAGAGTTCAAGCAGAATGCAAATCAAGGATGCGGAATCGATAAAGAAGGTCAAGTATGTGGATGAGATTCCTAGACTCTAATCCTATATGCAGGCCCGTTCGGTACAGTAACGTAACCGAAACGGTAAACTTGACCTGCATGGGCCACCACAAAAACATGTAACGCCCCAGTCCCAAAATAGAAGGACTAGAAACATATCATGCCAGCTGTATTCATACGAGTAAATAAAAGGCTCGTATGTATACATAAGCTGTAAAATATAGAAAGTCAAGACACTAAATTTCATTCACGAAGATAAATAATGATATAAAAGCAACTTTGAGTTTATCATGAATACAATCGTTAGGCGGAGACAAATCCACTACCAACCAATTTAAATAGGGAAGAAATATAAAAAGAAAGTGATTTGGTCGAGCGAAGGGGATAACAATCCAAAAGCAACATCTCGACAGAATAGAGCCTAAGTCAAGGCCTTAGCTAGAGCACCTGTAGGAAGTCATAAAACACACTAGAAGAAAATACCAGGTCCTTAGAGGGACGTAACAAGATAAATAAAGAACATGCCATTATATATAACTGCAATGTAAACACCATAAAACTATAACACAACTGGGTCCCTAACCGTCTAAGTGATATACACTTTGAGGACAACGTTCTACGCAGGGGCTGTAGGATCAGCAGAGTAAATAAAGAGTGGCAGTAAGTAGCGATCATCCGAGTCGCTATCGGCCATGGGCAGTAAGTAGTGCTCATCTGAGTCGTTATCGGCCCAAAATGTGTGTAAAAGTAAATGTAGTCCCTACGCTAATAGCTGTCCTCTCCCTCCAATGATACTATACATGCATCGTAACCATGACACACCAACACGTGTCACTTCTATACAATACTGTTTTATACCTAATAACTGTCAAGTCTTCTAACATGCATCTATTGACACTTATTTCCAACGCATACGTATGGGGGATCAGCCAACACTAAGTAACCTCTATATGTTACTCGCAACTCACACACAACTCGTATACAATCGTGACAAGTTAATGAGACACACTAAATTGACGATAGTCCTTTAACTCTAGGTCCATTTGCAAGAAAGAATATAATAAACGAAAAATATAGATACAATAACGAAATAATAAAATGTAACTAAATGTAAGCAGTAAATATGGTAAGGTATCTTGTCTTTGGGTGTGTGACAATCTGTCGATGCCCAAAGTACTCCATTTAGCCAGGGTCGACATAGAGATCTAGATTTGCGAGAAAACAGGAAGAATGATTAGTCATGATAAAACATGACGATCACAAGAAAATTTGAAATCCAATATATACATACTTATTTTGGAAAATATTTATACTCTCTGAAACTATAATTATTTTGTAAAACTATGTCTTTAAAACATTATTTAAAAGTCTAGAAAATTTATTTATAATCTTTACTGGAAGCTACATTTTATTGGTCAAAATTTTTTCTAGATAATTACTTGAAAAAAAATTTAGGATCAACTTATTATATCAAATATCCCCTTTTGGTTAAAACTATATTTTTAGATTACTATATAATAATATATTTTGTAAAACAACATTTTTGAAAAGTAATATATTTTAGAGATATAATGTAATACTACGTAGCAATGTGATTACTAGTAAAGTTGAAATATTAATAATAAGGATAAACGTAACATTATATTAATGTATCTACACATAATAATAGTCTCATATACATTGATATTAAATAATAAAATAAATAATATAGCCATATAATAAAAGACCACAAATAATGAAAGCAACCATACTGTGAAGTAAATGAACATATATTTGCTGCCTTATAAAATCTAAAGAGAATAATAATACTAATGATAAAAATAAATTTTAGATAGAAAAAAATAATAAAACAAAAAAATAACATCAGTAGTATTGCTGCTTCTTCATTTAATAAATAAAGGAAGAGAGAGGGTCTGCGAGGAAATTGGGGAAGAGGGATTCGAGAGGGGGAAAGGGTTTACCAGAGCGGAAGGCGCGCCTGGGGGTGCACTAGCGGAGGACGGAGGGGGTCGTCGGTACGGGGCACGGAGATCAGGCGGGCGTGCACGATACGCCAAGGAGGAGGCAGCACAGGTGCAGCTTCAGGCTACGTGTGTGGGCACAGCTGACCGGAGCGGGTGGCATCTCGCCGGGAAATACGTGCGGCCGTCGAGCGCGGTAGTCGAGCGCAAGGGTTCGGCAGCCGTGAAGGCACAGAACAGAGAGCTGATCTCGCTGGGCCGTGCGGGCCTGCGACTTGGAGCGGCGTCCAAACAGGAGGTAAGGTTTAGTTTGGTTGGTTGGATTTTTTGGGGACACGACGTAGCCGGACATGGCTGGTCTTGTGGTGACCATAGTTGTGTTCGGGATTGATGGTGGCCGTTGGCGGCGTTCACCGGCAGGGTTTGGTGGTACTGGAGGTATTGATGGTGTTGGAGGGGATGATGGGCGAGCATGGTGGTGCTGGTGGTATTGTTGGGATGTCCTGGGATGTCGTGGGTCAGTTCTGGCGAAGGTGGTGGTTCCACGGGATGCTGGTGACGGCGGAAGTGATGATAAAAATAATGACGGTGGTAATGGACGGTTCGGACGGAGGCCATGACGATAAAGGAGGGGGTTATGGTGGTAGCGGGTGAGGGTTTCTTTGGTTGTCGTTGTGTCCGAGGATGTCGGGCACGACGCGGGTAACTGTAAAAATCTGGAATAAGTATCTGTAGACACCGACATGATGTACGTCCGTGGTGAAAGTTTGGCTTATGGAATTCTATGGAGAAAAAAGAACAATGAGGCTCTCCTTATATAGGGGTCGAGCTCCTAGAAGGATAAGGATTAGAATTATTTAAATCCCGATAGATAATTCCATCATTTAATTCAAATATATATAAAATTAATTCAGTCAACTCCGAATCAAATCTTGATAAAACTTTCTTTAAATTAAAGTCTATTTAAAATAAAATCCTTTCCAAATTTAAATTATCATAATTAATCAAATATTAAATAAAACAAGATCCAAAATATATTTTTCATAAATATTAAAATATAATAATAATTAATTTGAAAAATTATGATAAATGTTTAAAATATCATTTACTAAACTAATTATAATTCGTTTTCATAAAATCAAAGTGGATATGAAATAAATTTCATGTCACTTGCACACAAAAATAATATATTTACATAAAAAATAGTTTTCTAAACTACCACTTATATTTGTACTAAAAATAAACTAGCATTTTACAAGGTAAAATAAATGAAGTTTTGAAATTCTCTTTGCTCATAACGTTAAACAAGTTAAGTATTTATCATATATATATATATATATATATACATATTGGAAATACTATACTTCCTTTATAAAAAAATAAAAATATTTTTTTCTAAAATATGTACCTCGCACATATTCGCACTCGTCGAAAAAATACGAAACACAAACCCGCACACAACGTACAATATGACAAATGCCAACTTGTGTGCGACGTACAGATCCAAATTACAAAAATCAATACTAAATCATAAAAAATGTAGTAAAAATTTAGGGATTTTACATGGTATCCTAAAACTAAATCCTTTAACATGATAGGTTACTCAGATATGGATTTTGCAGCATGCAAAGTAGACCGTAAAAGTACCAGCGGTACGTGTCATTTACTAAGAAAAACCTTAGTCTCATGGTTTAGCAAGAAACAAAATTCTGTAGCACTATCAACTACCGAGGCTGAGTATATCGCCGCAGGACGATGTTGTGCTCAAATTTTATGGATGAAGCAAACCTTATAAGACTACAATCTGCACTACACTAAGATTCCTATTTATTGTGACAACACTAGCACTTTTAACCTGACTAAGAATCCCGTATGTCACTCACGCACAAAGCACATAGAGTTTTGTCACCACTTTTTACATGATCATCAACAACACATAAATATTTGCTTAGAATTTGTTGACACAAATTATTAACTAGCAAACATTTTCACAAAATCATTGGCTGAAGACCGCTTTAACAGTCTGCGTCAAGAGCACGGCATACTTGAATTTTCAGATTCATAATGTGGTATGATTAGTAAATCAATTTATAACTCAAAAATTTGACCTTTATTAATGGATGTTATTTTGGGTAAAAGCCGAATGGGTCCTTCTGTCATACATGCGTAAATAGCCTGAAGCGACACGGTATACTAGTCTTCTGATTACCACTAGCTGGGATCCGACCCCTACAGCTAATCTAAAGTAATAGAAATTATTAAATGAAGAAGTGTGAAGGTTATATATTAAAATTTATCAATTATACAACATTAATGACATTGGAAATACAAGTAGCCGAACTCGGACCGAACTCGGACCGAGTTCGGACCGAATTCGGATGGAGCCGGTGCAAATTTCCAGAACACCAGCAGCCGGCCCTAGCCTATATATATACTTCATTTTTACCTCATTCTTTCACAATCTCACAAATCGAAAGCCTCCTCAAAGTAAATTTTCACTACTTCCTAGCCTTCATCCTCCCTCCGTCGCGGATCTTCATAGCTCGAAAGCAGTCTCCTTCCGCCTCTCTTAATCTTTTAGAGGTATTCTTTTTTTTCAATTCCATTTCTATGTCACCCAAACTCCACCACAAGAGGAAGAAACCATCTTCCAAAAGTGGCTCTCATGCTGGATCCTCCTCCGCTGAGTATGAACCAGTTAGCATATTTAGTTTCGCTCATCCTACCGACGACGATGACTATGATTCTGGACTTTTCCCATCTGCAGACTTTTCTATTGCCTGGTTTGACAAATTTTCTTATAGAGATATTTGTCCTGGTCGTTATGTCAACTTCACTATATTATTTGAGTATGTCACTCAATTTAAAAATCTATCTCTTCGTGACTTTGTCGAGACCGCCGACAGTATATATGATAATGCCGTTCGCATGTTTTACTATAACTTACAAGTTGTTGAGAGCGGTATTTATTCATGTGTTGGAGGTAGAGAAATTGAATTCAACTCTATAGATGTCAGTGAATTTTTTTACATGCTTGACGTAGATGAAGCCCTAGTTGACATGAATCATGTCCAATTTCCTGAGAACATGACTCTTGATTCTTTCAAGGTCGCCGTGTGTCATCCTCGTCCTGTTCCTAGAAATGGCAGGGTGTACTCACGGCACCTTAACCAAAATTTTTATGAGTTACATTGTTTCGTGTTCTCTGCTTTGCTTCCCAAGACAGAATCTTTAGACGAGGTCACATTTTTTAAGATGTCTGCTATCACCTGTACTATGGTGTCACTTTCTCTGTCCCTAAGACTTTTATTGCTTGGATAATTAGCTGTAGGAGGATGGGGCGCAACATCTTGTACCCCATGCACTTGGCTAAGATCTTTAGATGGCTTGGAGTTGATCTCTCTCAGTGTCCTCTCTCTCACTACCAAAATAACCAACTTTAGCGATGGCCACATCCTTCGCTCATCCGTCGGTAACATAAATTATCGACGAAATAGCGACGGATATTTGATGAAAATGGCCGTCGGGAAATACGTCGTCGCTAAAATTTGTCCGTCGCTAAGCCGTCGGACAAATGATTAACCGACGGACTAGCGACTGATTACCGACGGTTGCCTTTCAATGGTTTAGCGACGGATTAGCGACTTGTTCCCGTCGGTTTACATGCCATATAATATTAAAATATCCGTCGCTAAGCCGTCGTAAATAGGTCGGTAAAAGCGTATCAGAGAGGTTCCTGATACGCAAAATCAGTCGCTATTCCGTCGCCATTCCGTCGTTAACCTCGACGTTATAGCGACGGATTAGCGACGGGTAGGGCGTCGGCCTGGTTCTGGAAAGCTTCCATATTTCCAGAACCATGTCGACGGATAATGGGTCGCTAAGCCGTCGCTAGTCCATCGTCATCCTCGACAGATTAGCGACGGATTAGCGACCCACTATCCGTCGCTAAGTCTCTGGAAACCTACCATATTTCCAGAACCATGTCGACGGATTTGCCATCGCTAGGTAGTCGATATTCCGTCGCTAATATTCCAGTTAGCGACGGAAGTTCCGTCGCTAGTTCGTCGCTAGCTCGTCGCTACCTGCAAATTTATTTCAACCAGTTAGCGACGGATTCGCCGTCGCTAGGTAGTCGCTAGGTGGTCGCTAACTGCAAAATATTTATATCACCCAGTTAGCGACGGATATTCCGTCGCTCGTCCGTCGGTAACTGCAAATATTTATATAACCCAGTTAGCGACGGATTTGCCGTCGCTAGTTAGTCGCTCATCGGTCGCTAAAAGATATATCCGTCGCTAGTTAGTCGCTAGTCCGTCGCTAAATGCAACATTAATTAAAAAAAATTACAGAAATATTCTATTTCCTTTTCGTAAATATTACACATATTCATAATATCCAATATCCAAACATCCATGTACGATCAACAAATATCCAAATATCCAAATTCATAATATCCAATATCAAACAGAAATATCCAAACATCTATGTACAAATATCCAAACACAAATACACAAATTCATAATATCCAAACATTCATGTACGCTTCCAAAATATCCAGAATTCAAAATCCAAAAACAGTACAAATATCCAAAAACAGTACAAATATTATTGAGATGGATCGCGTCGTCGTCTCGGCGCCGCCTCGGCTCTGCGGATGTACTCTTCCACCATGTACGTCGGCACCTGGGACAACACATGCTCTGGAAGCGTGCGGAGCTGCTCTGGCGACATCAAGTCCATGAGCCCAATGAGCGCAGTATCCGGTACCAGGCGGACCTCGGCAGAACGGTCAAATGAATAACGTCCAGGGTCGGAAGGACCGGCAACCGCACTAGACGTACCGGGAGCAGACGGATCTGGACCGGGAGCAGAAGAAGGACGCGGAAGGCGCTCCAGCACATCCGACATTAGACTCCGCATTTCTGACATATCGGAGGTGAGAGTCGCAAGCTGCGCCCTCATATCGTCCGACGGGGGCGCAGGAGGAGGCGGAGGCAGTGGATATCTCGGAGTCGCGCCCTGCAACGACGCCGCCATGGAACCTACGCCGTAGACGCGCCCTTTATTAAAGCCGCCGACAGACTCTACGAACACGTCGTCGTAGCGAGCGGCCATAGAAGAGGGCGTCTGGGTGGGCGTCGTTTCGCCGACAACCTCGGCAGGGGGCTCAATCTGACTAAGGGCCTCACGATATGCAGCCTATCCAATGAATGTGTTTATACTATAAGTTTTCCTAAGTTATAATTTGAATCCTACGTTCACCTAATTAAGTTAACAATAATTATATTTCTAATATAAATCTCATAAACGTAATTACTTACATCAGTCGCCTGGGCCCTCGCGTCGACGAAGCTCCCGTCTGCCCGCATCTTGTGTGTATGCAGGAATATATCGTAGGCGGTGACCGACTCCGGCTCTCTCCCCTCCTTTACCGCCCGTTGTGCCTGCATACGAAATATACGTCGAATTTAATTAACTACGTATATTAATAGTACCGAATTTAATAGTGAAATGAATTTGCGGTATCTCACCAAATCTGCACGCGTCACTGCGTGGGGCTTTGAACCTTCCGTATGCAGACCAGCGGCCTGTCTGCTCGCCTTCGCTTTCTCTGATTTCTCCCTGTACTGAGCAGTATTCATCTTATCCAACATCTGCTCGTAGTACTCCTCCCGGAGCCACTTCTTCCTCGAATGCGTCGTACGAACGTCGTACACCGCATCCCGTATCTTCTTTCCGGCGGCGGCTTTGTAGGCCTTGCGAATCAACTCCTCGCGATGGGGGGGCCACCAGAACGTCGTCTGACATACAAATTAAATTATCACGTAATTAAAAAATTAGTGGATTAAAAAATAATTAATAATTAACCAAAAGATATATATATACCTTCATCTCCTCGAGCCAGACGTACTGCATGTTCTGAGGCACCTCAGAAAAATTGAGGTAGGGGCCATGGTAGTTTTCCCGGATAATTTGCCCGAGTATCCGGGCAGCATCATACGGGAAAAACCTACAAAGAAGCAAAGACTGGATTATTAACTTGAATAAATGAAACAAATTTAATAAATTAACTTAAATTTACTTACGTATCACCCGCGGGCCATAGCTCTCGTCGGTTCTCGCCTATCGGCCTCTCTGGAGGCGTCGGAGGATCCGCGGGTCCGCGGATGTACTCACCGGTAGCAGGATGAAGCTGAATCCGGGGGTACTCCGGAGCCCACCCTGCAGTAACTGATGGTATACCCGCTGGTGCATCCGGGGGCGGAACGGATCCGCTAGCGGATGGAGTCTCAGGCCTCGATGAAGATGAAGGTAGCGCAGAGATAGATCGACGGCGGGAAGAGTCTGTGGCCGGGCTCTCCAGGTCGGGATCGGAGGACTCTATATCCGGGGAATGTGGAAGGCGACCACGACCGCTACCACCACGACCGCTACCACCACGTCCACGGCCAGTGCCGCTACCACCACGCCCACCACGGCCAGTACCGCCACCACCAGCACCACCACGGCCACGGCCACTGCCGCTACCAGCAGCACGAGTGGTAGTGACCATGACCTGTAAATAGAACACATAAATATAATTAACAATATAGAAGTATAAATGAATATAAAACTGAACTAAAATATATATACCAGCAGCAGGGCGGCGAGTGCCGTCAAGACAATGAGAACTAAGAGTGCCATCTGTAAAAAGAAAATCATACAATAAGTAGATGATCGAACGACAAAAACATAAACTGAAATAAGAATATACATCCTCTGCAAGCGCTTCGTGATCGACATGAGTGAAGCTCTCATCTGAAAGTTCTGTTTCCTGGAAATATCATAGGTCGTGACGCCGATCTTCCACAGCTGTTTCAGCTCATCCACCAACGGCTGTAAATATATATCGATGTTCTTCGTCGGATTTTTAGGACCGGGTATGATAGCTGTCAGAAACATATAAGGAGTCTTCATACACATCCATGGTGGCAGATTGTAAGGGGTAAGAATGACCGGCCAGCATGAGTACTGAGATCCCGACTGTCCGAAAGGGGCGAAGCCATCAGCACATAGCGCCAGGCGTACATTTCTAGGCTCTGCAGCAAAATCTGGATGACACAAATCAAAATGTTTCCACGCCTCTCCATCCGAAGGATGTGATAATTCTCTTTCGTCCTTTATGCGTTCTTCGCTGTGCCACGTCATGTGTTCTGCTGTATTTAGAGACATATACATCCTCTGCAAGCGCTTCGTGATCGACAAGTAATGCATATACTTGTAAGGACGTCGTTTTCTAGTCGACTTTCCTTTTCCCTGTACTGGCTTGTAACGATCCGCATTACAGAAGCTGCAACTTTCTGATACGTAATTCTCTTTGTAGTACAACATGCATCCGTTGCGACAACAATCTATCTTCTCGTACCCCAGTCCCAGTTGTCGGACCATCATCTTTGACTTGTAGAAGTTTTTTGGTAGCTCTTTTGATTCCTTCGGTAACACCTCCTTGATTACTTCTGTGATCCGATTATAGCAAGCTTGTGGCAAGTTAAAATCAGACTTTATGTTCAACAACCGCATCGTCACTGACAGTGCGGAATGAGTCTCACAACCAGGATATAGAGAAGTATCTGCGTCCTGAAACGTGTCATAGAACTCCTTCGCCTCGGGATTAGGATCCTCCGGATCAAAATTAGGCCCTGCCGCATCATACACCATATCTCGTGCAAGGTTCTGCAGATCTCTATAATCAACAGAGCATCCGTGGTCTTCGATGACATCCGTTGCAGCATTATCATCAAAAGCATAAGTAGCAGCTTCCGCAGCCTGTCTTTCCGAATATAGTTCACCTTGCGATGACCACAGGCCGTAATTACGTACGAAACCCTTACGGGTCAAATGATCTCTCACAGTCACCACTTCTTCGTAACGTCTATTGTGACATTTAACATATGGACACTTAATTTTGTTACCGTCCATGTACTGAGCTTTGCTCATTGCATAATTAAGAAATACTTCCACGCCTGCCTGAAAATCGTCACTCACACCAATTCTACTCTCGTGTTGCCGTTTGTACATCCATGTACGATCAACAAAATAACGACTCATCCTCAATTTGGATGTGAAAATCTGTATCGTAAGACAAACTAAACATAAGAATAGCCCGATACCGATACTCATAAATTTGGATTAGGGTTAGGATGTTAGATATAAGTGAACTAGGTGATGTAGAGTACAATATAGGGAACTGTGAATGGACTGAAAGTTGCACATGAGAAGGTTCAATGAAGGGCCCATAAATGGGTTCACATGATAAGTTAGTAAGAATCCACATCACTATACATACTCCCCCGTCTCAGGAGTGTGTCTGGCTCCTATTTAGAACAGCACAGGTCACAACATGTCCAGAATAGCAAAACAGAGCTCTACAATGTATATCGGTATCGGACTATTCCTACGAGTATTGGTATCGGCGATATCAATACTCGTGTGAATAGGAGATTGCAATATAAGTCTAAGCTATCTAGCTAACATGTATACTTGCATTTACATTGTATCATAACTTGTATCTAGTTACCTTGCTAATCATGTATATACTCTTAACATATATGTGAAGACACTATACTAACATGTATTTAAATCAAGGTTCAAAGTATCGGTATCGGAATCGGTATCGGACTATATATTTCTACGAGTATTGGCATCGGCGATATCAATACTCGTGTGAATAGGAGATTGCAATATAAGTCTAAGCTATCTAGCTAACATGTATACTTGCATTTATATTGTATCATAACTTGTATCTAGTTACCTTGCTAATCATGTATATACTCTTAACATATATGTGAAGACACTATACTAACATGTATTTAAATCAAGGTTCAAAGTATCGGTATCGGAATCGGTATCGGACTATATATTCCTACGAGTATTGGCATCGGCGATATCAATACTCGTGTGAATAGGAGATTGCAATATAAGTCTAAGCTATCTAGCTAACATGTATACTTGCATTTACATTGTATCATAACTTGTATCTAGTTACCTTGCTAATCATGTATATACTCTTAACATATATGTGAAGATACTATACTAACATGTATTTAAATCAAGGTTCAAAGTATCGGTATCGGAATCGGTATCGGACTATATATTCCTACGAGTATTGGCATCGGCGATATCAATACTCGTGTGAATAGGAGATTGCAATATAAGTCTAAGCTATCTAGCTAACATGTATACTTGCATTTACATTGTATCATAACTTGTATCTAGTTACCTTGCAATATAAGTCTAAGCAATCTAGTATTGGTATCGGCGATATCGGTAGTATCGGCGGTATCGGATCGAAGTATCGGATTTTTTTGGTATTGGAAAACAAATAATTATTAATAAATTATTTATATTTAAAAACATATAATTTATACATTTAGGCATAATTTTAAGTGTTTTAAGTATTATTTCTTAGTAGTTTTGAAATTAAATGAAATTAAATTAAATGAAATAGTATTATTTCTTAGGATCGGGACATGCCAAACCGTATCCGTATCGGGGAATGCAACCCATTCCCCACCCCCCCGACCCCCCTGCCCCCATTCAACACCCCCCCCGACCCCCCTGCCCTCTCCATTACCCACCCCCCCGACCCCCCTGCCCCCATTCCCCACCCCCCCGACCCCCCTGCCCTCTCCAACCCCCACCCCCCCGCCCCCCGACCCCCCTGCCCCCATTCCCGACCCCCCCCGACCCCCCTGCCCCCATTCAACACCCCCCCGACCCCCCTGCCCTCTACACCCCCCCACCCCCCACCCCCCGACCCCCCCTGCCCCCATTCCCCACCCCCCCGACCCCCCGACCCTCATTCCCCACCCCCCCCACCCCCTGCCCCCATTCCCCACACCCCCCCGACCCCCTGACCCCATTCACCACCCCCCCGCCCTCTCCACCCCCCGCGAAGCTGACCCCCCCCACTCCCCCCCGGCCCCAAAACCCAAAATTAGAGAAAGAGAGAGAGAGAGAGAGAGAGAGAGAGAGAGAGATACCTGGTAGAGAGAGAGAGCCGCGAGAGAGAGAGAGAGAGCCGCGCGCGAGAGAGAGAGAGCCGCGAGAGAGAGAGAGAGTTTTGGGGGGAATGAAAAATTCCCCCCCGTCGGTTCAATTTAAGTTAGGGCACATAACCTAGCGACGGAATAGCGACGGAATAAATTAGTCGCTATACCGTCGCCAATTAAAAGGTGTTTTCCGACGGATATATCCGTCGCTAGTTAGTCGCTAAAGTTCCCGCCAATGTTTTAAAGATTTTGCCGCCAACATTTGCGACGAATAAGCGACGAAAAAGAATCCGTCGCTAACGTTCGTCGACTTAGCGACGGAAACCCGACAAATTTTTACATTTAAAATTGGAAAAAATTATGTTATGTTGTCTGTCGCTAATCCGTCGCTAAGATGTCGGAAACTGGTCGCTATTAGCGACGGAATCCGTCCGTCGCTAAACTTCCGTCGGTAAAGTAGGGTATTTTAGTAGTGTCTTCTACTGCTTCTGAGTTAAGTAGATCCAAGACTTATCCCAATCCACCTCCTCCACCTGGTGTTGAACATGCTGCTCCAGTTCACGCTGATGATCCTCAGGCTCCTGCCCGTGCTATTCCAGCTGCTGCTTCTGGTTTTGACCCAGGTTTCTATCAGCGATTTGATGAGTTCATTGCCCTCTTAGCGCAACATCATCAGCACTTTGTTGACTTTGTTACACTCTCTGCGCAACGTCATCAGAGCTATGTCGACTCTGAGTTCTACCACATCTCTCTGGCTCAGGTGGTACGGAACATCCTTGCTGATATCCACTGGAGCTTATCTCATGATTCCACTCATCTGATTCAGATGACTCGTCACCCCAGGTTTACTGGACCGAGGTTCGATGATGAGGCTACTTTCACTTACTTCGATCCTACCACGGCCTACTTTCTACCGGATGCTCCTGGAGGTGATGACACACCGCTGTGATGTGGGACATCAGTTGGTTTTCATGGATGCTGATGCTAGATGATGATCATAGTATTTTTTATGTACTAGGTCTAAACTGATGAGTTAGACTTTTAGACTTGTTTTGACAATCATTTACTGTTGAGTTTTGACTGATGATGATTATGTTAGTTGCACTTCAGTTGATTTTCTTATATCAAATTTTAGTTGTTTTACTACTTCTCTTAGTTTACTACTTCATGTGATTTGTTATATGTGGAAATTACTCTATCTTTTTCTTCTGGTGAACATTGTTGGCTTTGTACATTACGGGGGAGCAGAAACATTTTTGAACATGATAAAGGGGGAGTAAGAGCAATACAAAACAAAATTTGTTTCAAAAGCTTCACAGAACAAATCAGGTATTTTTTTAATTAAACATTTTAGATATATTTTGGTATAGACTCAAGTTTGTCATTTATCAAAATGGGGGAGATTGTTGGCCCATTCCTAAATGGTCACACCCGATTTTGATAAATCAGCAAAGACTTAAGTCAATACACAAAATATACAAACTGCTGCTAATATTTCAGGTCAAGTAAAATCAATATCCAAAGTGTACTACAATATTTGCAAGCATGTCATTCATCATTTCGAAGCGTTCATGTATTGGAATCAGTCTGAGTTATTTTACAATTTGTTATGTATATTTATCTTTATCGAGTCTAGGATACAAATTATAAAATCGACTAGGTATTACTGGCTTAGGTTATCCACAGTCCACCTATATAAAAAGCCTGCATATCCACCAAAATTCTTTATACCAAAATTTTTAATATCCTACACAAATAGAATTGGACCAAACATTCTTCTAAGTACTTGATGAACTTAGACAAAACTCTGGCCGAGTTCGGACCGAATTCGGACCGAGTTCGGTCAGTTCAAGTTCAAATGTTTGTTGCCTCCAAATCTGCATACAACGTTCGTTTGCGAAATCTTTGCATCCGAACTCTGCCCGAACTCTGTCAGAGTTCGGTCCTCGAAAACAACTATAAATAGAAAAGAATTTCTCATTTCAAATCACTCATTAATCTTCTCTTCTCTCTATTTATATCCAATAGTGTTTTCATTGATCGAAAGCTTTCACACTCCACCTATACATCTCTTAGTCAAAGCCAGTAACATCTATTTGATTTAGAGTCTTCGGTTGTCCGAGTTGTAAAGAGGTCGTTTAAGTGCAGAACACATTTCTGTTTTCGGAGCCGGTCGTGCGCTCGTCACCAAGCACAGTGTTGTGAAGTCGGTCGTGCACTTGTCACCAAGTACGGTGTTGTAAAAAGATTGTAAGCTCTCAATTAGCTTATGAATAGTGGATTAACAGCAGGCAAAAGTACCTATGACTGGATTAGTCCCCCAAGAGGAAAACTAGTATATATCGCGGTGTCTACTGAATTTGATTATCTGATCTCTATATTTATTTACTGTCTCTTTATTCACTGCCATTGTTATCTAATTTTTATTTATAATTGGCAATTATTTTCTGCTGCACTCGTACTCACTCTATTCACCCTCTTCTAGAGGTGCTCAACGGTCCTACAATTGGTATCAGAGCAATCTTCTTGTATTATGTCGTCTTTGGTCCATCAATAATTCTTCGTTGCATATGTCCTAGTTTGATCATGCTTACTGCTTGTCTGCAAGTACATGTTAGACGAACAAAATAATATAATGTAGTATGATACAAGCATAACAATATGATATAGACAATTTAGGACAATGTTAAGTTTAAGTAGCAACATGATAGTGATTACATGAATATTAGTGATGACATTATGGTAAACTTAATTGATTAGCCATATTCAAAAACATGATATAATCCTTGGGCTAACAATCTTCCCCTTTTTGATTATGGCAAATCGGTTAAGTTTAATATATATACAATAGATGCATGTATCACTAGTAAACACATAAAACTAGAATATTGTGTGCTAACTTAAACTTATTTCTCCCCCTTTGACATGATCAAAAAATAAGCTCCCCCGAAATAAGAGATAAAATGAACTCAAGCATAAGTAATGCAGGAAGGCAAAAATAATCATGATCAAGGATTAGGAGTACAGTGTAATGACAAGTTTTAGAAAATTACATAAAAAAGAAAAAATATGTCAAAACACAATATAATGTATAAATGAAACTGTAGTTTGGAAAAGTAAAGGATTTTAATAAATAGTAGATACCAATAACGTAGAAATTAATTATTGGTCATAAATAATCCATGAGAAAAAAATTACAGATCTAGTACATTCCAAAAAAATATAATGAGACTTTTAACAATGATCATAAAAAATATGATTCATAATTTGTCCATACAAATTAGTGAATCACGTCAATAAAGAGTACAATCATCAAAAAAGAAATAAAAAATACCTATACTAGAATCTATACAAAATCAATATCAAAGTTCATGCATTTGAATTCAATTACCTTAGCATGATATATCCATTAGATAAACATGAAGGTAATAAAGACAAAATACTTGAGAAGGAAAAATTCAGTCGACTTGAATGCTCTCCCGTAAAGTATGATCAGTCTAAATATAGATAATCATGAACTTTGAGATAAATCTCAATAAGAAATGTCAAATCAATATAAACTCAAGGAATAATTAAATAAGGATGATTAAATATATTTGGCGAGATAACGTTTAGAAACTTGAATAAAATAAGAGAATTAAAAATAAATAATAATATATTCTTTCATCTAATACAAATCCAAATATCATGAATAACTCAACAAGATATTTTAAGTAATATATATCCATGATGAACTAGGTATACCACATATTAAGGGCATAAAAGAATTAAAATAATTAATTTGCTCCCCCTTAAAATATGAGTATCTAGTTTCGAAGAAATTTATATGCAAGAATATATAAAATAAATAATCACAAGATCTAAGAAATATCCAAGAATTATTGATGGACCAAAGACGGCTTTAAAAGGATAAAAAATGAACTTTGATAAGAAGACCTAATATTTTGATGAATTAGTTTTCTACTTCTGGAAATATTTCTCTGGAATTTAAATTTGTTATTAATTTTGGATATAGCCATGAAAATGGGGAGTAGTTAATTGTTTCAAATCAATTATTCCCCTAACATGCCATATATATAGAATACTATTCATTCTGGACATTTATCTAGTATTGTTTACTTAAAATGGGCTATTGATCTTTTATTAAAGCTGTTTTCATGATACAAAAGTTTTGAATCATCAGTTGTGAGTCTGAGGACTAAACAGACACATTCGAACATTCACTAGGACAACTTTTTTATAGTAAATTTTATATTTCAAATGTCTTCTAATTTTTTTAATCTGTCCGTTACTCGAATACCATTATTAAGGCAATTTTCAAAAATTCTTTACTGTCTTGAAATCATTTTTTTATTTGAATATATATTTTTCATTGAAGACATATTTTGTTTGTTCATCGTTAAGCATTTTTTATTTTTTGCTGCACACGCACATGCTCTATTCACCCCCCTCTAGAGGTGCTCAACGGTCCTATATATGCATTCTTTGTAAAAGATGATATGTAAATTACAAAAGGATGATGGCATATTCAATCTTTTATTGTGTTATCTTGTTGCCTTTATACATTATCCTTCTTATAGAGCATTTTCAACCTTTTACTTAATGGTTGTAGGCAATTTATGGGGGAGGAGACTTCTGAATAAAGTTTTAAAGATCTGCAAGATTTAGATAACCAGCTAGAAATGAGCCTACGTGGTGGTGTCAGAATGAAAAGGTACAAGAACTTTACCTTCCTTATCAACTACTCCTTAACCAGTGTGGTCATTTATCTACAGACTTCTAATGTGTTATTTTTCTGTTATAGGAACAACTTTTAACCAATGAATCAAATAGAAACAAGGCTAAGCACTTTTTACACTAATAGTTGCATTACTCCTTCAGGTTCTGGTATTCTTTACTACAATACTATATCAAGTGAGAACATCCTGCATTATATGTGGATTTCACTTTGTTAAAACTTTTCACTTCTTACTAAAATCTTCATTTGTCGCCCAAGATGCATACTCTGGCTTACTGTATTGTCTTCTTGGCCTTCAGTGTGCTGATTCAGGCATTCTGCAGAAGTTATATTGTCCTATATGCATTCTGCCACAGAAAGATCCTTCCTTGCTACTTAATATGCTACTAAATAACTGCTCCTGCCCTTTTATTACATTCTGCAAATTCTTATATCCCTACACGTGCATTTCTCTACTTTCTTGCACAGGCTGCTTTTATTATCATGTTTAACAAATTGAATATCTAGCCCCCTCCCATCATCTCTAGTATCCACCAAGTTAAATTTTTGAATATCATATTATATCTATACCCAAGAGGGAACATGTAGTCTGAGACTCTTTAAGTCTATGACTACGAGGGCCTCATTAGCAGGGGAAACTAAACTTGCTCATGGGAAACAACATTATTGACTTGGTGATTCAATAATAGTTGGCATCGTCCCTCTGCTGATTTGTGATTTTCTTGGTTACTTTAATACTATATTTTTCTCTCTTGGCCTTTGTAAGAGTCTTTAGAGTCAATTGGAGGGTGTCGTGTAAGATTTGTTCCTGAAAATGCTGGTTTGAGTCGCACAATAAGCGTCACCATTTATATTGGGGTAAAGCTGCGCATATATCAAGTTTTCCTTAGTTCTTGTATGCGTAAGTTCATTTTCCTATGCCAGCTGCTCGCTATAATCTTTATTATGTCAAATGCTGCTTAGTTTTTCTTATGTTCTTTCATTTTGAATGCAATATGTATATTGCTAATTGTTTTATAGTTACGTTGGTATAATCTTGTATGGTTGGTTTGATGGTTGCATAGTATTTAATCTTTGCACACTTTGATGGTTGCATAGTATTTATGATGATACAATATATGCAGCCTCCTTTCATTGGTGGCATCCGAAAGAAAATTCAGCAGAGCTCTCTTAGCAATTTATTTGATCCAGAGCGCTCCTGGCATCTTAACAATACAAGAAACTTGTCATAAAACCTAGAAGCTTAGTTGATTGGTAGGCAGGCCTACCTTTTGGTCATGCAATGTAATTTCTATTTGAATAATTTCTTAATTTCATAATAATAAATCCAAATACCCGTGCCACTGCTCTATGTACACAGGTTTCCTTGCCCCAACTTCTCTAGGTAAGGTTTTCATAGTCTAGGATATTCCTCATTATGTAGGTATCAACTGCTCATGTCTATCTACCGATAAACCATACAAACACAAAATTCTCTGAAGCTTAGCTTGTGTGCACCTATTACTGATACACCATTTGACACCCTATATATAGTTAGTACATAAACACATAATACATATTTATCGTATGTGAGAAAATAGCCATCTTTCAATTCTTTCTGTGGAGCCTTCTTATTGTTTGCAATATTAGTTAGTAAAAAACACACAACAAATTTACTACAACAAACAAGTATGCGAGAAAATAGGCAAACATCATATATGCAGAAGGGTCATCCTGTAGTGTAAAATTGATACACGATTTTTTAGAACATATTAGTTGGGACAACAGAGTAAACCTATGTGTTTAAAGGTAATTGTTTTATGAACTGTAGATATGAGAGAGGAGCAGTTTTACATGTTGGAAAGTTTGAGTTAAAATAGCAATGTTTTTAATGTGTACATTTTTACTGAAATCCTATATACTAGGTATCGGTCTCTTCACTACTTTGTGTAGGACCGATTGTAGGAATTAGTTGTAAAACGCAATACTCTAGAGGCGGGGGGGGGGGGGGGGGGGGGGGTGAATAGAGTAGGCAGCAAAAATTAACTATTTAAAAATGTTAGTAACAAGATCACATAATATATATATTACAAGTAAGTAAATAAAAAGTAGAGAGTAGACAGCAAACGCAAACACAAGGATGTATACTGGTTTCCCTCTTGTGAGGACTAGTCCAGTCGGATGAACTCTAGCTTCCAGCTGAATCCACTATGGAAAATTACCACAAGTTTTCATCCGAAGTTCTTATAACTTCTACAACGCGAGCTTTGATCCGAAGTACTCGACCAACTTCAATTGTGAAGAGTTTTTCTTCAATCAAGCCTCTGATTACAATCGCTCTGAAACTTCTAAACCGTATCGCACTGGCAAATCGACTAGAGGATTGTAACCGGCTTCAGATTTGAAAATAAAAGCTCAGAACACTTTGGAAGAAGTAATAGGCTTATAGAGAAGAGATATAAAAGTGAATTGTTGTATGAGTGAATTGAAATGATCGAAATCCTTCTCTATTTATAGTTTTTCCAAAGGTAGAATTCTGACAGAATTCGGACAGAATTTAGGCAGAACTCTATGAGAAAATCTCGTTGGGATCTGTAACTGCGGGAAGACCAAGTTCAAAAAGCAACGTTCACTAACCGAACTCTGGCCGAATTCGGGCCGAATTCGCCTGGAGTTCTGTCAAGGTTTTTGCAAATTGGTTTTTGGGCTTTTTGAAAAGTCAAACAGTTAGGAACTAGTTTGGGCTTTTGTAAGTGGGCTAGTTTTCAAAATGAAAGGGTATTTTGAAAACGTTTCTTGGGTAGCCTATTTGCCAGTATGATGTAGTTTACATCGTATTCCTAGAATCAATAAATATGAAAAATACATTGATGAAATAGAAAAACCAAGAGCCCTTTGATGACGCCTTTCTTCAAATATTTGAGCAGATATGAAGACGCCTTTTTCCTTGACGGCAGTCGTCCAAAGATAAATAGATCTAGAAATCTGAATACCTTTCGGTAGCTTTGCCCCCGAACCCCTACGGGTGGCACTGCCCCCTCGACCCCTGTCCGCTGACCGGGCAGCGGAACCCCCGATACGAGGCCCCGAATAGGTCGTTAGGAGGTTAAGAGAAATCTTCTTGTATGACGTCATCTTTGGCCCATCAATCATTCACTATTGTATATGTCCTGGTTTGATCATGTTTGATCATGCTTACTGCATGTCTGCAAATCAATGTTAGGCAAACCAAACAGTATGATGTATTATGATACAAACATAGAAATATGATATAGAATATTTAGGAAAATGCCAAGTTTAAGTAGCAACATGATAGGGATTACATGAATATTAGTGATGTCATTATGTTAAACTTAATTGATTAGCCATATTAAAAAATATGATATAGTCGTTCACTAACCGTAACTGTGGGAAAGACCAAGTTCAAAAAGCAACGTTCACTAACCGAACTCTGGCCGAATTCGGCCAAACTCAGGCCGAATTTGCCTGGAGTTCTGTCAGGGTTTTAGTAAATTGGTTTTTGGGCTTTTTGAAAAGTCAAACAGTTAGGAAGTAGTTTAGGCTTTTGTAAGTGGGCTAGTTTTCAAAATAAAAGGTAATTTTGAAAATGTTTCTTGGGTAGCCTATTTGTCAGTACGACGCAGTTTATATCGTATTCCTAGAATCAATAAATATGAAAAATACATTGATGAAATAGGAAAACCAAGATCCCTTTGATGACGCCTTTCTTCAAATATTTGAGCAGACATGAAGACGCCTTTTTTCTTAACGGCAGTCGTCTAAAGATAAATAGATCTGGAAATCTGAATACCTTTCGGGGTCTTTGCCCCCGAACCCCCACGGGTGGCGCTGCCCCCTCGACCCCTGTCCGCTGACCGGGCAGCGGAACCCCCAATCAATAATTCTCTATTGCATATGTCCTGGTTTGATCATGTTTGGTCATGCTTACTGTATGTCTGTAAATCAATGTTAGGCAAACAAAACAGTATGATGTATTATGATACAAACATACAAATATGATATAGAACATTTAGGACAATGTCAAGTTTAAGTAGCAACATGATAGGGATTACATGAATATTAGTGATGTCATTATGTTAAACTTAATTGATTAGCCATATTCAAAAACATGATATAATCATTGGACTAACAATCTCTCCCTTTCTGATTATGGCAAATCCTTTAAGTTTAATATATATACAATAGATGCATGAATCACTAATAAACACATAATAGTAGAATATTGTGTGCTAACTTAAACTTATTTCTTCCCCTTTGACATGATCAAAAATAAGCTCCCCCGTAATTAAAGCTAAAATGAACTCAAGCATAAGTAAATGAGGAAAGCAAAAATAATCATGATATCAAGGATTAGGAGAATAGTGTAAGGACAAGTTTAGAAAATTGCATAACAATAGTAGAAAAACTTGTCAACACAGTATAGTTGGTTAAAAAAATGCAATCAATAAATAGTTTACCAACTAGAAATCCAAAAATGATTTCAAAACTCAATATGATGAATAATATAACTGTAGTTTTGAAATACACTTTAATAAGTAGATATCAATAACGTAGAATCATATTATTGGTCATAAATAATCCATGGGAAAAAATAAAAATTTGTAGATCTAGTATATACCAAATAAATAAAAATATAATAAAACTTTTAACAATAATCACAAAAAAATATGATTCATAATTTGCCCATACAAATTAGTGAATCAATTCCATAAAGCGTATAATCATCGAAAAAGAAATCAATATAAATATACTAGATTCTATTCAAAATCTATACCAAAGTTCATGCATTTGAATTCAATTACCTTAGCATGATATATGTATATCCATCAGATAAACATGAAGGTAATGAAGAAAAATACTTGAGAAGGAGAAATTCAGTGGACTTGAATGCTCCCCCACAAAGTATGATCAGTCTAAATATAGATAATCGTGAACTTTGAGATAAAATCTCAATAAGAAATGCTAAATCAGTTTAAACTCAAAATGATTATCAATAAATTAAATTAATTTTGGCATGATAACTTCAAAAATGAGAGAATTAAAAATAAATATTAAAATCATATATTCTCTCATAAACTCAATACAAATCTAAATATCATGACCAACTCAACAAAATATTTAACCAGGACAATATAAGTCCATGGTGAACTAGGTATACCACATATTAAGGGCATAAATGTAATGCCTGTTGTTCGTATTACATATTTGGAATACGTATACGTATTTTATCTTGTATTTGCATATCTCCTTGGTTTGGCTTGGCTTGTTTACCCTCGGTTTGGGTTGGCTTGGTTCGGCCGGCCCAATGCTTGGTTCATCATGGGCCAAGGGTGGAACACCTTAGCCTATGCTTCTCCTTCATTTCCACCACAACCCCCTCTACCTACCACCACCTTTGATATTTATTGCCATTTCTTCTTTCTCTCTCTCCATAATTCTCATTTACTTCTCCTTCCCCTACCATTACTCTTCTCCACCAACCAAGAACACCATAGGCAAGTGCAACTTGCTTCCACAAGAGAACTTCTTTTGATGGTTTCATTAGCTTCTCCTCATGATTCTAAACCACATTAGAACTTGTCATTTTCCATTTTGAGGCTTTATTTCTTGTAGATCTAGAGTTTTGTTACTTTCAGATTTTGGTAGTTTTGATCTATCAAACTTGCTTGTTTTCAAGTTTTGATGGTTCCATGTTTTAGAGTATCTCATTCTACCCAATTTTGACCTTTGGAAAGTTTGATTCGGACTTGTTTTGACCAAGATTTGGACGATTGAAGCTTAGATTCAACTTTAGAGTTCTTGCTGTTCTTGCCATTTGGAGAAGACAGTGAACAGTGAGCTAGCTTTTTAGCTTACGCCACTGAGTCGTACGCTGCTGTTTAGCGAGCGTACGGCTAGCCTTCGTACGCTGCTGTTTAGCGAGCGTACGCTAGCTTTCGTACGTTGCTGTTTAGCGAGCGTACGCTCACCTTAATACGCTCCCTGTTGGCAGTGTGTCTTGAGCGTACGCTAGCTTTCGTACGCTAGCTTGAGCGTACGCGTGCCTTGGTACGCTAGCTTAAGCGAGCCAGGCGTACGCTGGCCCCTTTCGTATGCTAGCTCGAGCGTACGCTGTCTTGAGCGTACGCTAGCTTGAGCGTACGCTGATTGTACTTTATTTACTGTAAAAATATTCTTTTGAGGCCTTTAGCCGACGAGCACCTGTTTAGCTCGATTGTACTTTATTTACTGTCTGCCTACGGGCTGTAACATGATTAACAGATCCTAGGATTGATCATGTATGACTAAACTCTTGCTAGTCCTAACATTTTGTAACGACTAGCTTCATGATCAGCTGAATATGTAATATTTGGGACGCCTTATCATTGTATATTTAATGATCATACATCTTGTAACATTTACTTACTTGCTTGTGATTGAGACACAAGGCTTGTTCATGACCATAGGAGACTGTTGGCTTGTAGTAAACCCTCATGTATCTAGACAGCCGTGACTGTATAGCGAGATGGAATCCATTTCAATATACGTAGCTGGCTATGTCTGCCCCCGCTCTCCAGTATTCTGGTTCTGGGGCGTGACATGGTTTAAGTGGTGGCCCATGCAGGCCTTGTAAATCATGATATGTGAGGGTTTACCGAATAGATGTCTCAATCAGTATTCGTCCTTGATCCTTGCTCGTATCTTCTGAATCCCTGGATTCTTGTCCTGATCATATGCTTGTATCGTTGATCTGTCCTGGTCCTTCCTTATTGTTTCCTATGTCGTCTTCTTCAGCGGCATAGTACCTGACCCGGCCTATCAGCAAGGCAGAGCACCTCCCGCGGACCAGCAGCAACCTGGAGATCAAGCCCAGCATTCCGGAGTAGCCTCCAGAGTCATGCCTTCTGGCGGAGAGCCACCAGTCCAGCCAGTTCAACCTGTAGAACATGATGACGGCACTTTGGTAGGTCTCGTCAGGACCTTGATAGCTTCTCAAGATCGTCGTGGAGATGCCTTGCAATAGGCAGTGGCGGATGTCTTGACCCGGGGTGGTCATCAGGGTAACAGCGCGGCCAACAGCTTCAAGCGCTTGAACCCTCCATTCTTTGACGGTAGTGAAGATGCTATCGTGGCAGATGCATGGCTTCAGGACACAGAGATGGTTCTAGAAGCAGCCAAGACTCCAGAGAACGAGAAGGTAGCCGTGGTGCGCCTGCAGTTGTTAGATCTTGCCCGCAGCTGGTGGGCAGCGCAGGCCGTTGGGTTAGCAGCACCCATTCCTTTGGCAGTATTCAGAGACAGATTCCAGACCAAGTATTTTGATGCCGTGGCTCGGTATGATCTGCAGACCAGGTTCACCAATCTGAAGCAAGGAGGCAGGACGGTCGATGGATATGCGGCCGAGTTTTCGAGACTCAGTCGGTTTGCTCCCACCTTATTGGCAACCGAGTATGATAGAGCCCAGCGATTCCAGCAGGGACTGCACCTGGAGATCTTGTTAGCAGTTGAGCAGTTTGAGCATCAGACTTTTGATGCAGTCTTGAGAGCAGCCCGGAGGCATGAGTATACCTCCCAGAGGATCGTGGACAGGACCGGAGGTAGGAAGAGATCTCACGGCCAGATGAATAAGTCTTCAGCCC
Organism: Iris pallida; assembly: GCA_029216955.1. Classification (NCBI taxonomy): domain Eukaryota; kingdom Viridiplantae; phylum Streptophyta; class Magnoliopsida; order Asparagales; family Iridaceae; genus Iris; species Iris pallida. The sequence goes on along the minus strand of JANAVB010028000.1, from coordinate 1,369,765 downwards.
CAGCCCCGACAGCTAGGGCTTTGACTATTGGAGCTCCTAGGCGAGTAGCCTCAGTGACGTCGTTTCAGCATTCAACTCCGACGCACCCTCAGCAGCAGCAGAAGCAGAAGCAATCTTCCGCAGTGGGTTGTTCCCATTGTGGAAAGCCAGGCCATGTGGTGGCAGAATGTCGCAGGGCACAGGGATTGTGTCTGGCTTGTGGAGCACCAGACCATAGGGTTGGATCCTGCCCGAACAGGGGTGGTTCATCATCGTCCAACCTTTCTAGCTCTTCGGTGAGAGGACCAGCTCTGGTCCAGCAGCAGCAGTATCCATTGCCGAGGCCCTTGCCACCTCAGATCCAAGTGTTCCAGCAGCAGAACCCCCAGCAGTATACACAAGTCCAAGCCCAGAGTCAGAGCAGACAGCGAGGATTTCAGCAGAGGGGACTAGCACCCCGAGGGCACGGTCAGGCTATGGTGATGACCGTGGAGAAAGGATTGGCACCAGGTGAGGTAGTGTCAGGTACTATTCTCGTCAACTCCTTTCCAGCTTCAGCTTTATTTGATTCTGGTGCATCGCATTTATTTATGTCTACACGATTCGCGACACGGGTAGGATTGGAGCCCGAGTCATTATCAGTAAGGCTTAATATACTTACTGGTAACGGACTTGTGGGAGTAGATAGAGTATTTTTCTCGTGTCGGATTGTGGTTAGCGGTAGGGAATTCCCCGCTAGATTGATAGAGTTCCCGATGGCCGATTATGATGTGGTCCTAGGGATGGATTGGTTGAGGAACCAGTATGCTAGGATAGACTGCCATATTGGTAGGGTTGTTTTTAGCATTCCAGGAGAGCCAGAGTTTTCTTTCTCTCGAGGCGAGGTTGAGCCTTCTCCTCCAGTATTGCGGATGGCAGTAGCAGCAGTTTAGTTGCCCAGGATAGTGAATGAGTTTTCAGATGTTTTCCCAGAAGAACTTCCAGGTATGCCTCCGGAGCGAGAGATCGAGTTCACTATAGACTTGATTCCCGGGACAGCCCCAGTGTCAGAGAGAGTCTACAGGATGGCGCCGTCAGAGTTAGAGATATTATACAAGATGATTGAAGAACTCAGAACCAAGGAATTCATTCGTGCTAGTGGATCGCCTTGGGGAGCCCCGATGCTTCTTGTGAAAAAGAAGGATGGTACGTCTAGGTTATGTGTTGATTATCGTACCTTGAACTCAGTGACAATCAAGAACAGATACCCTCTTTCGAGGATAGATGACTTGTTTGATCAACTCAAGGGGGCTTCAGTATTCTCGAAGATTGATTTGCGCTCAGGTTATCATCAGATCAGAGTCAGAGAGCAGGACATCCCGAAGACGACTTTTAGATCGAGATATGGGCATTTGGAGTTCCTTGTTATGCCTTTTGGAGCAACCAATGCGCCGGCAGTATTTATGGACCTCATGAATCGCATCTTCATGCCTTACTTGGATCAGTTTGTGATCGTGTTCTTGGATGACATTCTGGTCTACAGCAAAAGTGAGGCGGAGCATGAGCAGCATCTTCGTGTGGTTCTTCAGATCCTCAGAGAGCATCAGTTATATGCCAAGTTCAGTAAATACGAGTTCTGGCTCGATCGTATTTCGTACTTGGGTCATATCATCACCAGAGGAGGAGTAGAAGTGGATCCCCAGAAGATTGTGGCTATTGAGTCATGGCCAGTACCCAGCACCGTTGCAGAAGTTCGCAGTTTCCTTGGATTGGCTGGCTATTACCGACGGTTTGTTTCGGATTTTGCCCGAATTTCAGCGCCATTGACCCAGTTGACCCGCAAGGATGCACAGTTTGCTTGGACAACAGAGTGTCAGAGTTCTTTTGAGCAGTTGAAGCGAGGCCTGATAACAGCTCCTATTCTCACGCTTCCAGATGGAACCGGAGGATTCTCAGTGTACTGTGATGCTTCAGGCAGAGGTTTAAGATGTGTTCTGATGCAGCATGGGAAGGTAATAGCTTATGCGTCACGACAACTTCGTGATCATGAGAAGAATTACCCAACCCATGACTTGGAGCTGGCAGTAGTGGTGTTTGCACTTAAGTTGTGGAGGCACTACTTGTACGAAGATAGGGTGGAGATTTTCACCGACCACAAGAGCCTGAAGTATGTTTTCACCCAAAAGGATCTTAACATGCGTCAGAGGAGGTGGCTGGAGCTTCTTGTGGATTATGATGTCAGCTTGCAGTATCATCCTGGAAAGGCCAATGTCGTAGCAGATGCATTGAGCAGGAGAGCCGGAGCTTATTTCCTAACAGCGCAACCAGAGCTGTTAGCAGATCTTCAGAAGATGGGTATTGAAGTCGTTCTCCCTTCCAGTGTGGCATTGATGGCCAGCATGCAAGTTCACTCCACTATAGTCGAGAGGATCCGGATGGCGCGGTCGGCAGATTCTAAGCTTCAGCGACTCAGAGCAGAGTGTGAAGCAGGACAAAGACCAGAGTTATGTATTCGTGAGGATGGTACACTTAGGCATGGTAAGCGTCTTTGTGTACCCAGCGGAGATATCAGACAGGAGATCATGTCAGAGGCGCACAGTTCTCAGTATTCCATCCATCCTGGCAGTACAAAAATGTACCGTGATATCCGTCAGCACTTCTGGTGGAATGGCATGAAGCGGGAGATAGCTCGGTTTGTCTCTCGGTGTTTGGTTTGCCAACAAGTTAAAGTCGAACATCAGAGACCGGCTGGACTTCTTCAGTCCTTACCGATTCCAGAATGGAAGTGGGAGCATGTGACCATGGATTTTGTGACTGGACTACCTAGATCCCCAGCTGGTAGAGATGCTATCTGGGTTATAGTTGATCGGCTCACGAAGGTGGCTCACTTTCTTCCATTCAGAGTTGGTCAGTCGACGACTCAGTTAGCAGAGATGTACCTCAGGCAGATTGTCAGATTGCACGGTGTGCCCGTCAGTATTACCTCGGACCGAGATTCAAGATTTACGTCGCACTTTTGGCGTAGCCTGCAGGAGAGTTTGGGGACTCGTCTCCAGTTCAGTTCAGTATATCACCCGCAGACAGATGGCCAGTCGGAGCGCACGATCCAGACTCTTGAAGACATGTTGCGGTCTTGCACACTTGACTTCGGTGGTTCATGGGAAGATCATTTACACCTGGTAGAATTCTCGTACAACAATAGTTTCCAGGCCAGTATCCAGATGGCACCGTTCGAGGCACTGTATGGTAGGAAGTGCAGATCTCCGTTAGCCTGGGATGATGTCGGAGAGAGGCAGATGCTTGGTCCAGAAATGATTGCTCAGACCGTTGAAGTGGTCAGAAGGGTCAGAGATCATCTTCGAGTTGCCGAAGATCGCCAGCGCCATTGGGCCGATTCTCATCGGCGCCCTCTCGAGTTCTCGGTCGGCGATCATGTATTTCTGAGGATTTTGCCTAACCGTGGCGTCATTCGTTTCGGCGTACGGGGCAAGCTTAGTCCTAGGTATATAAGACCGTTTGATATTCTGGAGCGAGTAGGAGATGTATCCTATCGTCTCGCTCTTCCACCGTCGCTAAGCGAGGTGCATGATGTGTTCCATGTATCCCAATTACGGCGGTATATCCCAGACCCGAGCCACATCCTGGATCATTCGGAATTGGTTGTTGGTACCAACCTTTCGTATGAGGAGAGGCCCGTGTCTATATTGGACCGGAGAGAGAAGATCCTCAAGAACAAGACTATCAAGTTAGTCCGAGTTGCTTGGGGTCATCACTCTTTGGGGGAGTCAACGTGGGAGCGTGAGGATGACATCCGATCGCGGTATCCCGACTTATTTGACTCGTGAGGTATAATGTCTTTCTTATGCCTCATGCCATCAATTCCTTGCTTGCATGATTGATTGATTGCCTAGTATAATTGCCTGTGAATAGTGTACCTTGTTCTTGTCCCTCTAGCCTCTTAATTAAATTTCGAGGACAGAATTCTTTTAAGGTGGGTAGAGTTGTAATGCCTGTTGTTCATATTACGTATTTGGAATACGTATACGTATTTTATCTTGTATTTGCATATCTCCTTGGTTTGGCTTGGCTTGTTTACCCTCGGTTTGGGTTGGCTTGGTTCGGTCGGCCCAATGCTTGGTTCATCATGGGCCAAGGGTGGAACACCTTAGCCTATGCTTCTCCTTCATTTCCACCAGAACCCCCCTACCTACCACCACCTTTGATATTTATTGCCATTTCTTCTTTCTCTCTCTCCATAATTCTCATTTACTTCTCCTTCCCCTACCATTACTCTTCTCCACCAACCAAGAACACCATAGGCAAGTGCAACTTGCTTCCACAAGAGAACTTCTTTTGATGGTTTCATTAGCTTCTCCTCATGATTCTAAACCACATTAGAACTTGTCATTTTCTATTTTGAGGCTTTATTTCTTGTAGATCTAGAGTTTTGTTACTTTCGGATTTTGGTAGTTTTGATCTATCAAACTTGCTTGTTTTCAAGTTTTGATGGTTCCATGTTTTAGAGCATCTCATTCTACCCAATTTTGACCTTTGGAAAGTTGGATTCGGACTTGTTTTGACCAAGATTTGGACGATTGAAGCTTAGATTCAACTTTAGAGTTCTTGCTGTTCTTGCCATTTGGAGAAGACAGTGAACAGTGAGCTAGCTTTTTAGCTTACGCCACTGAGTCGTACGCTGCTGTTTAGCGAGCGTACGCTAGCCTTCGTACGCTGCTGTTTAGCGAGCGTACGCTAGCCTTCGTACGCTGCTGTTTAGCGAGCGTACGCTAGCTTTCGTACGCTGCTGTTTAGCGAGCGTACGCTCACCTTAATACGCTACCTGTTGGCAGTGTGTCTTGAGCGTACGCTAGCTTTCGTACGCTAGCTTGAGCGTACGCGTGCCTTGGTACGCTAGCTTAAGCGAGCCAGGCGTACGCTGGCCCCTTTCGTACGCTAGCTCGAGCGTACGCTGTCTTGAGCGTACGCTAGCTTGAGCGTACGCTGACCTGTAGCTTGAGCGTGCCCTTGTGTACGCTGACCCTTGCGTATGCTTCCCATTGGAAGTGTATGGATCCTTTGGTACGCAGACCTGGGCGTACGCTAGCCTGAGCATAGAACTTGATAATCATGAATTTACTTAATATGTTTGGAATTGATAATTGAGCATGACCTGATAGTGACCCGTAGTGGTGCACTCCTGACATGAGTAATATGACATGACCTGATAGTGGCCCGTCGTGGCACACTCTTGACTAGTACACTTGACATGATAACCTGACATGTTATACCTTGATAAGCTGTTGCGACGGCTACCTGACATGACATGACCTGTATAATATATCCTGGACACCGTGGGTGATTGTGCCTGTATAAATAATCCAGTCTTGTCTTGCATCATGTCTAGGAGGGGACTCCTGAGTACCACGGTCAGGAGTACCTATTGAAATGGACTAAGGTTAATAACTAGATTAACACATTAGTCATGAAGAGATTTCCCAGCTACAGGCAATCCCGTTACCTGGGCACGCCTTGGGATCTGTAGCCTGCCGTCGAGTATGACACATTTCCAGCACACTGTCATGTGTTGCACCCTTCAAGCTACCTAAGGGTACATTCGTTTCCTGGACGATGTACCCACCTGAATTTAACTCTAATCTTTTAACCCGGGGAACCTGGATGGTCTGCAGGGCTTGTGGCTGTGGAATAATCTCACTGCATCTTGTTAGTAATTAGGCTTGTGACAACCCTAGTTAGTTAAAGTATCAAGCCGTAGTTCTTGCTTGGCCGTGAAGTGATTGGATGGAGTCTAACCAGTCTAGTCTTGCCCTGATCCTGTTCCAGATTGCTGCACGACTTGAATGCCTGTATTTATTTTTACCGATAAATGGTGAGAAACCAAGCTCCGTTCAGACGAAGGGTTACAACCCCGGTCCTTATTTGGTTTATGGGTTGTAACCTGGCAATCTGAATAGTTCCATGGTTATCTCGTCGTATATCATCCTGGTGTATTTTTTTTATTTCCAGTTCTTACTTTTATTTATATTCCTCTGCTGATTGCTGGTTTTAGTTCTTAAGTGAAGCCTCCTTTGTGGCACTTGCTCTTTCTGGGGTCTGACCCAGCTGGTTTTGTATGGCCAGATTTCGGAGCAGCTCCAGAGGATCTACCGACCTTCCAGCCAGATGGTGGCCACTAGACGGAACCCTGGCAACGAGTGGGTTATTTTTGGCTCTCCCGCTCTACTGTAAAAATATTCTTTTGAGGCGTTTAGCCGACGAGCACCTGTTTAGCTCGATTGTACTTTATTTACTGTCTGCCTACGGGCTGTAACATGATTAACAGATCCTAGGGTTGATCATGTATGACTAAACTCTTGCTAGTCCTAACATTTTGTAACGACTAGCTTCATGATCAGCTGAATATGTAATATTTGGGACGCCTTATCATTGTATATTTAATGATCATACATCTTGTAACATTTACTTACTTGCTTGTGATTGAGACACTAGGCTTGTTCATGACCATAGGAGACTATTGGCTTGTAGTAAACCCTCATGTATCTAGACAGCCGTGACCGTATAGCGAGATGAAATCCATTTCATATACGTAGCTGGCTATGTCTGCCCCCGCTCTCCAGTATTCTGGTTCTGGGGCGTGACAATAAAATAATTGAAACAATTAATTTGCTCCCCTTAAAATATGCGTATATAGTTCAAAAGTAATTTATATGCATAAAATAGATAAACTAAATAATCACAAGATCTAAGGGATATCCAAGATATGCATCTTTTCTTTCCTTTGATCAAATGCATATAAAATTCCAAGCTCAAAATACATCATTTTTAGGCAAATAAAAGAGCTATCCAATGAATAAATGCTTAAAGATGAAGAAAATATGTCTTCAATAAAAAAGATAACACAAATCATTTCATGTAAGTAAAAGATTTTTTAAAGCTGTCTTTAATAATAACATTTGAGTAACGGACAGATTTAATAAATCAAAAAGAAATCACAAAGGCTTTTAAAATAAAATATGGGTTTATTACAAAAAATTGTCTTAATAAATGTTCGAATGCTTCCATTTTAGTCCTTAGACTAAAAGCTGGCGATTCGAATCATAAACACAATTTTAATAAAAGAATCCATAAATCATAAATGAATCCATTTGAACAAATAAACATAACTAGATAAATGTCAAATGAAAAGTGTATTCTAGATATATGGCATGTCAAGGGGATAATTAAGTTGAAACAATTAACTACTCCACCTTTAGATGGCTATATCCAAAAATAGTATAGATAAAATTTTAAAAAATAAAATTTATGAATTCCAGAGACATATTTTCAGAAGTAGAAAACTAATTAAAAAATATTAGGTCTTCTTATCAAAGTTTATTTTTTTCCCTTTTTAAAGCCGTTGCACGGTGTCTATCTGATAACCAGAGGCTTAAAGAAAAGAAACGCTTTGAGAGAGAAAAATTCAATATGCTTGACTTCTCCCTTGCAAAGAGTTACTGTTGTAGACAGTAAGTAACTTGAATAAGAAGATAATAATATAAAGCTCAAAATCATTGAATATTATACAAGTTAAAGACGAAATCACAAGACCATAATATTCAATGAGTAGTCACAATATCAAATCAAGTTTAAATATAGAATAGAGTGATAGAAAAATGAATATATCAAAAGATGACAAACATTAACCTATGAAGATCAATATATGTTACCTTTTGTAAAATTAAATCATTAAATAATATTTTCCATCAAATCTAAAATCCATCAGATAATAATTGCAACTAGATCTCAACAAATCTTTAGTTTATAAAGCGTTGATCAATCTTGGGTTAGCTGTAGGGGTACTGTCCCAGCTAACGGAGGTTCACCGGAGAACACTTTAGTACCGCTTCGCTTTAGCCGTAGCCGTGGTGACAGACAGACCCTTTGTTGGCTTGTACCCAAAACAAATCTCTTCTTTAATAACCGAGGATTTAAAAAGAATTAGTGCAATATCAAAAAAATTATATTCTATGGGCTTAAAAAATCTTAGAATAATGTAGCAACAACATAAGATGTATCAATTACATTAATCCATATGTGCTACAAAAACTTTGGGTAATAATAAAATATAAAACATTTGTAAATCAAAATGTAGGACCTAGATACGATAATGTATTTTTGAAACTAGGGGACTGAGCTCAGTACCTTGGATCCAGAACTAGATGATAGTTGCATTTAGACCTTGATAAATCTTAAGTCTATAAAGTATTGATCACTTCGGGTTAGCTTTAGGGGCTGGTTCCCAGCTAGCAGTCCGAAGACTAGTACACCGTGTCGCTTCAGGCTATTTACACCTGTATGACAGAAGGACCCTTTCGGCTTGTTCCCAAAATGATTTCTAGTCTTAAGAACTTAGATTCAAAGGAATATATACAGTATTATCGAACATCGTCGAAATCTAGAATCCCTAAAATTAAATACCCAAGGAATGGTTTTTCAAGATCAAGATATTAAAAATAATTTAAGTAAGAGTCATGTATCCAAAATGTCAACCAAAAAGCCAAGAAAAAGAGGCTTTGAGAAAAAAAGCTAATAAAGATAAGAACATAAATTTGTTCAAAGTAATCAATAGCTAAAGTATGAGATAAGCACAAGTTTGAAACTACCTTTTAAAATAATATAAAACTTGAACTTAACTCATGTATCCTCATAAAGATATTTATACAAAAATATAAGAAACATATTCGCAATATATGAATGACAATAAATTATTCATGTATCCTTAATAAGCATAAAAAAAATATCATAAGCTCAAAAATATGCATCAATATGCTTTGTCAGACAAAGATGTAATTGATTCATAAGAAGTTAATCAAAATAAAATATGAGAATCAATAATGAATATATTATGCAAGCACAAGGTTAAAATAAAATTATATGTAAATACTTTTCAAGTAAACAGGAGACTTGTGCTAAACATACATACAAAATATCGATCAAAGTAAATGTGACATGTTAAAGACAAACCGGTAATACGTGACCATTAAAAAAATATTAAAGACGAAGAGTCAAAACATATTCATCAAAATAAAATTAAGCTCCTATGCATGCTTCAAGAATAAAGATTAAAAGTAAAGAGCATACGTAGACAAATGTGTCACACTAGTAGAAATTAATATACTATATAGTGTAAAATAAACATTTAAGTTAGACAATAGTCATGCTAAGATTATGTCTCATATTGATTCAAACAATAAACAATTTAAAGAGATCAATGAAAGCTAATAGCAAGACATCAATCAGAACATGCTAGATATTAAAAACTATTTAGGAAGCATGTTACCGAAGTGGTTCTAGTGACCATACTTCTGTTGGTGCAATTGCATGGAAGATGACCTTTGTAGCTTTGCAATCACCAACATGTTCCATGGTTCTATTTGATATGAGAAGCTTCACCTGCAATATTAGATGAAGACTTTGGTATCCAATACTTGGATCCATATTTGTTAGCTTTGGGAACCCATTTACACAAATTCATATCAACTAGCTTTCTAATCTGACAACAATTAGAAACGTGTCCATTCATACCACAATAATGACAGAAAGAATTAACATTAGTGCCATGTGTAGTAGTATGAGAACGTACAGTAGTGTGATATAATGTGCGTGGATACTTGTAATAGAAAGCATGGTTATGTGAAGCTTTAGCTTTGCTTGCTTCCTTTCTAAATGATCTGTCGTGTGTGACTTTGTGATGTGCTAAGTGTCTTGTGTTAGACTGAGTCGTAGGTTGTATTACCTGCTTTCTCAGTCTAATCTCTAACTTTTTAGAGTTAGCACAGATCTCATCATATTGAGCAGAAAGAGCATCAATTCTACGTGAAGCAATAGAATATTTCTTCTTTTCTGATTCTAATTTCTCCTTAAGTTTAGCAATTTCTTAAGTGCTTTTCTCAATGCAATTAAGTGCCTCATGCAATCTAAACTCAAGTGTGAAAATCTCAGTAGAATTATCAGAAGGAGAACTATTTCTAGCATCATTCAATAAGCAAGTAAGCTTTTCATTTTCACGCTTATATGATAGAATATACTTTCTAGCTTGCTTATACTTATCTAATACTTTCTTGTGTTCTTCTAATAGATCACTGAAAGCATCAGATAACACATCATAAGAGAATTTATTCTCTTCATAAAAAGAATTATTTTGTACCTCGTTAGATAATACCATTAAGCATAAATTTGCAGCTTGATGAGGTCTTTCTTCTTCTTCTTCTTCAGAATCTGTTGTTTCGCTTTTACGCCATATGCTCGTGTTAGTGTACTTGTGAGACGATGCTCTACCTTCAATTGATTGTTCATAGTGACTCTCCTTTCTAGTAGTAGTACAATCTTTTTGGATGTGGCCTATCTTCTTACAATTGTCACATACAAGCTCTTCTTCGTATAAGGGATTGTGTTATACCTTAAATCCTAATTCTATCATGCACATATTTGTATCATTATGAAGACTATCCTTCTCTCTAGAGTTGCTAGCTTTGCTTTTGTACCTGCACTCATAAGTAATTTTAAGAACTTTTCAAATTTTATGAGATGTTGTGCAAGTATTAATAAGATTAAATACATTTGTGTCTACAGCACAATAAAAGATATGTATTGCTTTTGCATCAAGGCTAGCTAACTTCTTCTCTTCCTCCATGTAACTATAATAAGCCTTGTTGATTATAGAGGATGTGAGAATAGAAGTGATAGTAGGCTTTTTGTAGCTATTGATAACAATTGACCATAAGTCAAAATCTAGAGACTTCAGGTAGAAGCTCATTCGTGTCTTCCAATAACTATAGTTTGTTCCATCAAATAGTGGGAGTCTATTTGAGGATTGCTCTTCAGTTGTGAAGTACATACTTACCATATGTAATATAGTGATCTATGTAACCGCAGTTATATAATAACAATATTACCTCGCTTTACTTGTATAAACTGCTCTGATAATGAGGATCTATTCCAAGGATGTTACGCCAAATAATAGAGTCCTTGCTAGGATACCAATTAAAGGAACAATTGGTATAAGCAATAATATCTCTATAAGGAGCACCTGCAATAATATCTCTAGAAGGAGCATCGGCTCTGATACCAAGTGTAGGAACAATTGGGATCAGAATATAATACCTCTAGATGCAGCACTGGCTCTGATACCAATTGTAGGACCGATTGTAGGAATGAGTTATAAAGCGCAATACTCTAGAAGGAGGGTGAATAGAGTATGTAGTAGAAATTAGTACTATTTAAAAATGTTAGTAACAAGATCACATAATATATATATCACAAGTAAGTAAATAAAAAGTAGAGAGTAGAGAGCAAACGCAACCACAAGGATGTATACTGGTTTTCCTCTTGTGAGGACTAGTCCAGTCGAAAGAACTCTAGCTTCTAGTTGAATCCACTATGGAAAATCACCACAAGTTTTCATCCGAAGTTCTTGCAACTTCTACGATGCAAGCTTTGTTCCGAAGTACTCGACCAACTTCAATTATGAAGAGTATTTCTTCAGTCAAGCCTCTGATTACAATCGCTCTGAAACTTCTAGATCGTATCGCACTGGCAAATCGACTTGAGTATTGTAACTGGCTTGGGATTTGAAAATAAAAGCTCAGAACACTTTGGAAGAAGTAGTAGGCTTACAGAGAAGAGATATAAAAGTGAATTGGTGTATGACTGAATTGAAATGATCGAAATCCTTCTCTATTTATAGTTTTTCCAAAGGCAGAATTCTGACAGAATTCGGGCAGAACTCTATGAAAAAATCTCGTTGGGATCTGTAACTGCGGGAAGACCAAGTTCAAAAAGCAATGTTCACTAACCGAACTCTGGCCGAATTCGGGCCGAATTCGTCTGGAGTTCTGTCAAGGTTTTTGCAAATTGGTTTTTGGGCTTTTTGAAAAGTCAAACAGTTAGGAACTAGTTTGGACTTTTGTAAGTGGGCTAGTTTTCAAAATGAAAGGGTATTTTGAAAACGTTTCTTGGGTAGCCTATTTGCCAGTATGATGTAGTTTACATCGTATTCCTAGAATCAATAAATATAAAAAATACATTGATGAAATAGAAAAACTAAGAGCCCTTTGATGACGCCTTTCTTCAAATATTTGAGCAGACATGAAGACACCTTTTTCCTTGACGGTAGTCGTCCAAAGATAAATAGATCTAGAAATCTGAATACTTTTCGGTAGCTTTGCCCCCGAACCCCTACGGGTGGCACTGCTCCCTCGACCCCTGTCTGCTGATCGGGCAGCGGAACCCCCGATACGAGGCCCCGAATAGGTCGTTAGGAGGTTAAGAGAAATCTTCTTGTATGACGTCGTCTTTGGCCCATCAATCATTCACTATTGCATATGTCCTGGTTTGATCATGTTTGATCATGCTTACTGCATGTCTGCAAATCAATGTTAGGCAAACCAAACAGTATGATCTATTATGATACAAATATAGAAATATGATATAGAACATTTAGGACAATGCCAAGTTTAAGTAGCAACATGATAGGGATTACATGAATGTTAGTGATGTCATTATGTTAAACTTAATTGATTAACCATATTAAAAAATATGATATAGTCGTTGGGCTAATACTTTGATGCATACTTGTAATACATGTATCATTCCTTTCCATATATGAGTATCAGTCCCTTGGAATGAAAGATTAAATGCTGAAATTCATATGGCTTCCACTTTTAATTTTGATGCGGCTGAAAGTAGTCCTGTCATGTGCACATAAATGATTAAATATGTTTCTCTTCTTCTCTCAGGAACTATATGGAAAATGAAGATGCTGTGAATATAGGAGGGGATGTGCTCCGACCGGGTTTGCTACATATTTTGGTTTTATTTGTATAATTTTTAGTTTGGATGTTTAAGATGTGTAGAAACTACATACTTTGGTTGGATATGTTTGTGGTTGGACAAATATTAGATGTTTGTGGTTGGAGGTGTTGGATGTATTGGAAGTTTGTGGTGTATGAACAATATACAGTTTATTAATATACAAATTGGGTTGTGTAGTTATTTGATGTATGTATATCTTCTGGATTATTGATATTATGTGTGTTTTTTGATTCATAATATATAATTATAAATGAAAATTTTGCTATACAAAATTTAGCTTCTCTTGACGGTTATAAAATGTCAACAATTAACTCAATCCTGCTGCAAGAGGGCTTTTCTTGACAGCTAATAGCCGTCATCTAGGCCGGAGTCAAGAAAAGTTTTCACCTACATTGACGGCTTCTAAAAACTGCTATCTTGACAGCTAAAAATAGTAAAAAACTACTTTATATGACGGCAAAAAATTATTAAAAAAAGTTCTGCCAGCGACCGTCAAGAAAAGGGAGGGGGGTCATTTCTTGACTCCGGCCTACTTGACGGATCTGCAACCGTCAAGATACCCCTTTCTTGACAGGAAAAGTCATCAAAAAAAGCCTTTTCTCTTGTAGTGACTCCCCATACTTATGCTTGGAAGCGACATATTTTCTCTCAAGGACCGCCGTCGCCAAAATAATATACAATCGGTATTCGATCCGCCTCTACGCCCGATGTTATCGAGGAACGAATGGCAAGGAAGAAGGAGAAACACCCTGAACTTGACAGCTCAAGCGTCCTACCTCTTCTATATACAATTACTTTTATCACGATTATAGAAGCATAGAATTTCAGGCGTATTTAAAAGGCCGAAGTCCTTATGCGCCACAAACAGAATACGCCAAAGACGTAGGGCAGATGTCAACACATCATTCAAAAACAACAAAAATAAAAGTACATGAAAAAAAGATTTTTATTTATAGGAAAATCTGTTACATAGCTTTTCACTACATTCAGTCTAATACAAAAGCCTAGTATAAATCTCCATGGTCAGGCGCATCACTTTGACGTCTCAGCATAGATGCGTCTCTTCCTCATCGAAGCAAATCCCTTCCTAGTCAACGAGCAAATTACTTCCTCGTCAATGCCCAAACTTATTGGCTAATAAAGCAGTTATTGAGCAGAACATGGGTTGGTAATCAATCCAAATCTGGTGGCTCTCCCAGCATAATGAAGGTTGGAGAACGACGACCCCAAACCTTACAATCAACTTTGTACCCAATTTTGTCTCTGTTTGCCATTGATTATCAAAATAAGAACTACAGAGGAACTAGATTTGATTACAAACTTTGAAAGTACAACAGAGAGCCTAGAAAGAAATCCTAGGAAACAATCTAAGTACAATTGTTTAGTTTTGATTATAGGGGTGATAGTGGAGGCTCGGGAGAAGTATAGAAACTCTGCCTTACTCCTTGGACTATCAGACACAATCTTTGCTCTTGAGAAAATTGCCAACCATTAGCATGGGTTCGTTACCCTGCTATTTATAATGATTTCGAGATAAAGCATATTTTGGGCCACATAGATGGCCATATGGCCACGTGGCTGTAACAACACGCGAAGACTCAATCTTTGGCTGCCAGCTAGTAGTTTGTTAAGAATTCTTTGTTGGTGCAAATCTGGGTGGTTGAGACTTGGTCAACTTGCCACGTGCCTTATCACAAAATAGAATCAATCTGTTTGAGACAGCAATGAGGGGCCGCAAAGAGGTTGGCGTATTTTGGACCTCATAGGTCTTCTTTATCCTTTAGTGCTTGGACATGCTGGGCCGCATAAGACTCATGCGGCTCAGGTCGCAGTTTTCCTTAGCCACGTGTCCTACTAGCAGTACCACAAGTCCGTATGAAGTTTGGAGACATTTGGACCGCATAGATCCTGCAATCTTGGTGAGCTGCTCAGTCATATTTTATCATTTTTGGCCGCATAAGGTTCATGCGGCTCAGGTTGCAGTCTTCCTGGCCACATAGCACCCCTGTGGATCATGCCGCAGACCGCATGAACTCTAAGACACATGGGACGTATGCTCAGGCACGTGGGCCCTATGTCTGGTGACATGACAATTTTTGCCTTTTTAGAAAGGTCACGTCTTATTTTCATCTTTTTTGTCAGGATGTGTCAGAGTTGTCAGCTTTGTCAGAGGGACTTCTGCGACTGAACAACTTGGCCACATAAGTAGCTCTTCCTTCTGCGGCCCGTAGAGTTTGGGGCATTTTGGACCGCAGATTTGTCATGCGGCTCTTCCTTCTGCGAACCAAATTAACTTGTCCCAACGAACTCATACGGTCAGCTTTTTTTGTAATGTGATCCGCATGAACTCCATCTTTTCCATGCTTTTATAAGACCCCCTTTAAAGTTTTTCAAATTGTAAATTTGGAATACTTTGAATAGGAAGCATGGAGATATGTCAAGCCGCAGGGAGGCTTCGAGCCATGGGGAGACTTCGAGCCACAGGAAAATTTCAAGTCACAAGGAAATTTTGAGCCGCAGAAAGATCCCATCCAGGCTGTCCAGTTGTCACTGCTGTATTTAATGCTCTGATTCGATTTTGGATTTAGGGCTACCTTTTTGGTTACAAAGGATAGAATCCCAAGGGTCATCATTATCTCTTAGTGGATACGAGAATCGAAGTAGCGTCTATCGGTTTACGCTATTTTGAAGACCTATAAATGTGGGCCATACGACGAAGAGAGGGAGAGCTTCTCTTTTTTTCTTTTAACTTCTTCTCCTCCGGCTTCATCATCTTCGTCGTCCTTTCTGCTCCTGTCAGCCACAGCTCTAAAGGCTTCCAAATCATCCGACGTTGCGGCCAAAGGGAAGGGACTCGCCTTTTCGTCGAGAGCTGTAGACTCTCCTTCTGTTCATCCCGACGTGCAGCCTTCTATTCAGGGTAATGATGGTGGAAGAACGATGACTTGAACTTAAACATCCATGTCGCATGCTTTATGCTTAGACCTGTCATGTATCACCTATGTGCTTTGGCATAATCGGTGCGTGTCCTATCTCACTGGACCGTATGCATTCTGTGTGATGGGGCTGCATGGACTGAGCCGCATAAGTGTCGCTGAACCGCATAGATGCCTCATGACAGAGCCGCATGAGCGTCACATAACTAAACCGTATGGATGCCTCATGACCGAGCCTTATGAACTGAACCGCATAAGTGCCTCATGACTGAGCCACATGAGCGTCACATAATTGAACCGCATAAGCTTCACTTGACTAGGCCGTATATGCATCTCATATTTTTAAGCCGCATGTGCACCACTCATAACTGGATCGCATAAACTCTGCCCGACTGGGCCGCATATGCCTTATTTAATTTGAGCCGCATGTGCTCCTCACAACTAGGCCACATAGGTTCTGTTTGGCTAGGCCGCATAGCTAAAAGAGGAACCTATTCACTTTGTTTTCCTCTAACTATATTCCTTCTTTTGACCTTTGCAGTGAACTTGCCTACAGCTCCATCGGGGGAGCTCTTGATAGAGTATGCTTAGTCTGCTCTGGGTGTAAGATTTGACCATATAGTCGAGCGCGTGTCGACTTAGATTACCCGAGATAAACCTGAGGCCAGGTTAAAGGAGTTCAGGGGCCAATCATTCTTCTACCTACTCAGCCTGATGAATTCTGGGAGATTGGGGGACACTCTTCTAAAGCCTGCATTTTTATTCGGAGATGCTCTAACTGTCTCGAACCCAAGCATACTGGAGCTATCTGAGAGCTGGGATTTTTCGTCCAACAGAGTAGCGATTTACCTTCCTCAGATGGAATGCCATTTCACCTATCAGGTTTTAACATGGTGCCTATTGAGATACGAATGACGGATCCCATAACTCAGGACCGACAGGGAGTCTTCATAGGCAATATCCATTATAATAGACGAGCGCGGTCGATGGTCGCGACCAAGGAGTCAATCAGTTATTCTGTTGTCGGACTGGTCCCCGACAGTTTTATAAATGAGCTGAAGCCCAACATCCGATTCTCTAAAGCTGACACCTTCTTGAATCAGATTGCTCACAAAGGGTCATACCCTACGGGCAGACTATCGCTACTGAATTGGATGCATTGTTCCCCTCTGTGGGTCAACTTGACATCCTGGATTTTGACGGTGTATCAGGATACTTTGCAGCAGCTCGACCTCTACTATGCTATAAGGGGCTCCTGCTACGATTTTCCTGTGAACCCAAAGCTGTTCATAGCACTCTTCGAGATGTACAACCGTCGTACGGGGACCTTTTTTATACTTGTTGGGGAGATAGGACTTGCTCTCCACGAGATGTATGACGTCTCCAAGTTGTCCTGGGAAGACGAAGTTTACGAGGAGTATACTCCCATAAATAAAGAGTTTGGAGAGTTAGAGCAGCAGTTCCCCGGGTTCCTTGTCGTTTTCCGGGAAGTGCTATGTCATCATAGCACTTGTTAGAAAATATCAAAGATGAGGGATGAAAGCTCTGAAGGGAACCTTCCCTACACCACGGCTTGGATCAGTTATCTGTTCAACCTTGGGGCCTCAGGCTAGGTTACCCCTCGGAGCCCTCTGACTCAAGAAGGGGTGGTCGCTCAGGAGCAAAGCGCCAAGAGGACCAAAGCTTCCGGTGACAGATTCGGAAGTCAGATCGACACCTTCAGTTACTTCTATCAAGACCCAACTCTTCTCCGATAAGGCCATCATGGCTGGGTTTCTGATGATATGGCTAAGGATCTGTGTGGTCTCGGGGGGTTCCGGTTCTATTGAAAGAATCAGCCGCAACCTGATCCTCTCTGCTGTCAAGTTAGTCTTCGGAGGCAGGCTAGCTCGACTCTCAGCCATGGTATGTAACATTCATCGAGGCCTTCGTATATTTATGGCTAAAGCCATAGCTTGTGACACTATAAAAGATTTCAACCGAATTGAGCTGCCCTACCATTATCTGATAGGGTGGCTGCTAATGTACTGCCCCTCTTTGATGCGGCCTGGCCCTGAGGGTAACGCGACGGCCGACGATGCCTTCATCTATCAGTACCATGACATGCCCTGGACATGTTCAACCATACTCGACTGTCGAGCTACATTCGTACGGGTGGACAGCTACTCCTTTTTTGTATCGGTCCCGTCTTTCACCGACGAGAAAATGAGGCACCTTCATTTTGATAGTGGTGTTGTGCCCCATATCCTATCCGAAAAGATGCTCCGATGGTTGCAGAATATCTATCCTACACATCTGGTGTACCGCAACCACAACCGCAATGTTGTCTTCTTGGAACCTTACCTACCCAGTCGATACTCTCAAAAATTCGGGTATAACCAGTTATTATTGGACAACCCAGTCCTTGCCTGGGTTATAAGGGCGGCATCCTGGAAGGCATCCGGGCCAGGTATTACTACAGTGCAGTCCGTACCCAAACCAGCTTCTATCTGCCCGACACTGTAGGCTCGGAGCGCATCTCGTACCTGGCGGCCCTCCACCATGTCTTCGTGAATAAGCCTCCCCGCAACTTCGATGCAAGTACCAGTTTTATTACCGGTACCAAGTTGGAAGAAAAATGTAAGGAGACCAAAAAGAGGACCATGGCAGGGAAGGCGAAGGCTATCGAAGTCTCTGACTCTGATTCTATTGATATGGAGGAGGAGAATGAATCCGACGATCCACCACTCCCTGCGAGTGCGATGTGCTTGCCTTCTCCTGTGCCCAGTCCTTCGCATAAGCGAAGTAAGCGTGGACCCTCTGTCGCCGACATGCCTCGTTCTCAGAAGCGGGTCACGATTAGGATTCGTGGGCCTGATGCCGCAAAAGGAGGCCGCAACGTCGAAACCATTTCAGAGGTAAATTTCATTCCGACAGACCAAAATATTACTTTTGGAACATTATCCGATTGTTCCTTTTTGCAGGCTTTAGGAGGAATAAACCTTTCGGAGCCCGATGCTGCTTTCGAGATTCCTCCAGCTAAAGACACCCTGGTCAGAGAAAGTGCGGGCCTTACAGAATCGGATCATGGGACTGCAAGGTCTCAGCTAGCTTGTACCAACCCAGCTACATCTCCTTTCGGAGCAACCGAGGCTGGAGCAGCAGATGCAGACAGTTTAGGGCCGTTGAGGGGGATATGGGGGCGGTGGGAGGAGCTATGACTGTCCAGAACGAGTCTCAGTCTCTGTCGTCCTCCCCTGGTAAGTTTTGTCATATTCTTACCAATAAGGAGGTTCATTCGCTCTATCTCCATATCCTTCTAGTTAAGCTGATTGTCGGTTGTTCCGGATCTGTAGGCCCTGCTCTTTCATTACCGATAGTGTACATAGCTACAGAAGAGGGATAAAGGAGGACATCGGGGTGGACCTCGTACAAAGAAGAAGTGTACCTTCTTCTCTGCTAATCGAGAGGCCCCCGTCGGTTCAAGTTCGGAGCTGCCCATGACAGAAATGTCGACGATAGAGGTGGTGGTTCCTATGCCAGCATTGGTGTACGCGAGGTCGGTTGAAGCTGCCCCTTCCCCAGAAATTGAACTCTCCGCTCTGCCAAGTCTTCAGCTCCTTCGGGCTGCAGATGGAAAGATTACCGCTGTACGGGAATCTCATTGCTCGAAGTTTGTTTCCCTTCTGACAGGGTCATCAAGCTCCATTGCGCCTCCTTCCCAGGCACCTTCAGCTCTTTTGGTTGCTATTCCTTCGATGTTGTCCTCTTTAGATAACCTAGACGAGTCATCAAAGGACATAGTCGAGAGCTTCTACCGTCATTTGAAATGAGGGATTGAAGCTGCTTTGAGGAGAGGAACATTATTTGCCGTGTCTCGTCATTGTGCCCACGGCCAGATTGAACTTCTGAAGATGCTCTCAGGTGGAGAAGGGACGGCTGATCTTCTGGAGCACAAACTAGCATAGGCTGATCGGTGCCTAATCCAATTACAAAAACTACGGTAAGTCGTTGTGCCCGCTGCAGTGGAACAAGAGCGTGCCTTCCTCGTAACGAATGTGAAAAAGATGAAGGATGTACTGGAGATGACCAAGCCCACCTTGGAGAAAGACCTCCAGAGGTTGTCTCTAAAGTATGACAAGCTGAGTCGGAAGGGAGAGGCTTGCCTAGTTCATGTGTAGGCCACGATTCGTACGATAGCTGAAACTAATGAGCAAATCCTCCAGCTCCAAGCTAAGCTGGCATCCATGGAGACTGAGCTCCGAGCTACCGGTCACGAGAGAGCTCATTTGCGAGGAGATCGATAAGGTCATACGAGCCTCTGCTGCTCTGGAGGGTACGTTGAAAAAGGTGGAGGACAACTGCAGGCTCATGCACATCTTGAGGATGTTGAAAAGCTGACTCAGGAAGCTGAACGTCGAGCCAAACAAAAAATTGAACGCTCAACAACACAGTTGGAGGACGTACTCACCAAACTATTTGCTGATGAGTAGTAGATTTTCTTTTTTTGCATTCTTTTCCACTTTTCTTTTTTGCTGCTGAAGATATAGCCCCACCAATGTATTTGATGTTTCCTGAAATAAAAAGATACATTATCTTCATTTTTTGCTTATGATATCTGAAATGCTCGTACTAGGGGGCCTAATACAATATTTGTGATTGGCAGAGGACATCCTACTTGGGGTACTTTTTGTGGACCTATTACCCTTTTGTGCATCTGTGATACAGGTAAATAGATTCGAAAATGATTTTCAGTGGACCGATTACCTTTTTGTACACTGGTGGTACGGGTAATAGATTTGAATAATTTTTTTGTTGACCTATTACCCTTTTACGCACCGGTAGTACGGGTAATAGATTTGAATGATTTTTTGTTGACCTATTACCCTTTTGCGCACCGGTAGTGCGGATAATAGATTTGAATAATTTTTTGTGGACCTATTACCCTTTTGCTCACCGGTAGTACGAGTAATAGATTTGAACGATTTTGTGGACCTATTACCCTTTTGCGCACCGGTAGTGCGAGTAATAGGTTTTGAAACAAAACCTCACAGAGGTAATATGGACGTGATAGGTTTTGTGGCCTTAATACCATGGCTTTATTCCAGATTGGGTACAGGTATTAAGTTAGGAGATTATCAATATCAGAGGTAGTATGGTCGTGATATACGACAATCAAAACCAGGATGTTTGCTCAGAGGCAACAAATACAAACCTGGCAGACTTCGGCGGGATGAAGCATTAGAGTGGAAGATCAGAGGTATTAGTAAACATGACTTGTCACCCAGAGAGATGTGATGTGAATCAACTCGGAGCTGGTAGAGTGTAACTTCAGAGGTACTTGGTGTACATAACTCGACAGTCTAGGAGCATGTCTTTAAGCATAATATTTTTTATAAACTTTCCATTTATGGGAATCATAAGCAAGTCTCCATTTTTGTTTTGTGAGCCGGTATGCACCATTGGAGAATACGGTCTCGATGACAAATGGGCCCTCCCATTTGGGCTGGAACTTGTCGATGGTTTTGTGGGTTATGACCATCGGTCTGCGAACGGCCAAGACGAATCGCCTATTTGGAATGTTCTCTGCTTGACTTTTTTATTAAAGGCTCTAGAGATGCGTGCTTAATAGAGCTCGATGCTTTGTTAAGCCTGTAAACGCTTCTCGTCTAGGGCTTCCAGTTCTTGTAGCCGTCGGCAGTAGTTATCATCCAACGTAAACCGGTAAGTAAGGGCCGCATGAAACGAGGGGATCTGGGTCTCCAATGGGAGAACTGCCTCGCTCCCGTAAACTAGAGAGAACGGTGTATTTCCTGTAGCCGTCCAAATTATAGTGCGGTATGCCCATAAGCATTCGCCCAGCTTTTCATTCCAGTCCCGCTTGTTTGAAGATACGAACTTTTTGAGAAGCTTGATTATGGTCTTGTTAAAAGCTTCAGCTTGACCGTTAGCCGATGGGTTGTATGCCGTTGAAGCCATATTCTGAATCCGATTTTTGTTGCAGAATCGTTAGAAAGCTTGGCTTACGAACTACGGACCATTGTCATGAATAATCCTTTGAGGCAGTCCAAAATGGTAGATGACGTGATGCTTCATGAAACTAATTATATTTGATGTCTTTACCTCTGCAAGTGGAACAGCTTCTGCCCATTTGGAGAAGTAATCGGTGATTGCAAGTATAAACCAGTGTTCCTTAGATGACGGCGGGGTGATTGGTCCAATGATGTCCATTTTCCATACTTCAAATGGCCGAGAGGACACCATTGGTTGTGAGAATTCGGATGGCTGATGTATGAAGTCTGTGTGGATCTGACAAGCTCTACAATTCTTTGCATAATCGACCGTATCTGCTACCATCGTAGGCCAGTAATAGCCCATCCGACAGAGATGGTCCTGCAACTTCGGGCCAGGTTGGTGAGCCTCGCAAACGCCATCGTGAGCCTCGCATAAGGCTTCTTTGGCTTTTATATTTGATAGGCAGCACATCAGTAGTCCATCATAGGATCGTCGATATAGCATTTTTTCTGTATCATAAAAGAATCTGAGAGAACGCCTTCTGATTGAAGTTGCTTCTTTCACATTCTCTGGCAGAATTCCATAGACTGCAAAGTCGATGAACAGGATTCTCCAGTCTTGTATGTTATTAATTATCTGGGCAGAGTAACTCGTACCTAGTTGAACGTTGTTTTTGGGACAGACCAGCTCATGGCCTATCACGTCGACTAGATGATGAGCATGATTTGGAACTGCCAAGGAAGTGGCCATGCCTGCTAGGGCATCGACTTTAATATTTTGGAGCCTAGGAACATGCTCTATAAAAAACCCCTCCAAGTTTACAATGATGGTAATCACTATCTGATAATAAGGAATGAATTCGTCATTGCGGACCTCGTATGAGCCTCGGATTTGATTAACAATCAACTGCGAGTCGCCATACGCTTCTAGGTATTCGACCCCTACTTCTTTTGCGAGTCGGAGTCCGATGACCAGAGCATTATATTTTGTCACATTATTTGAACAGGGCTCTGTGAGAGAGTACGCCCGATTAACTACCAATCCGGAGGAAGAAATTAATACTATCACGACTCCAGCGATGATATCACCTTGGGTCCCCGTTCTTAAAGTACCGTCAAAGAACATTCGCCAAACGACATCATGTGAAGTCATGTTTGAGTTAACGACTTCGTCTGGAATTTTTTCATAGATTCTGGCTATTTTTGACCCTGGATGGGCTGCTAAGAAGTCGGCTAAGGCTTGACCTTTGACAACCTTCTGTAGAACGAAAACCATGTCGTAGTAGGACAACAATATCGTCCAGGTGGCTAGACGAGAACTAAGTGCGCCTGGCTTGGTCATGAGAATCCTGAGGGGGTTGACTCGTGAGACCACATGGATGGTCTGTCTCGTCACATAGTATCGTTTTTCTGAATGACGAACAAGAAAGCAAGGCATTCTTTCTCTATGACGGTGTACCTATACTCTTCCCCCACCATCATTCGACTGAGGTAATAGATGGCTTGTTCATGCCCCGCATCTTTATTATGTGCCAGTAAAGTTCTGAGGGAGTGTTCCATTGGCCGCACATAGAGCATGAAGGGCTTTCCAGTGACCGGGGCTACCAGAACTGGCGGATTCGACATGTATTCTTTAATGTCCTCAAAGGTGCGTTGATATTCTTCATTCCATACGAAAGAGATGCCTTTCTTCATGAGTTGTGTGAATGGTTGGCATCATCCTAAGAGGTAGGATATGAACCTCCTGATGTAGGCTAGCCTTTCCTGAAGGCTTCGGATTTCGTGGAGGTTCCTTGGTGGACTCATCTCCAGGATTGCTTTTGTCTTATCGGGGTCTATGTGAATGTCCTAGAAGGTAATGACAAAGCCCAAGAATTTCCTACTGGACACGCCCAGGAAGGACTTTGTGGGGTTCATCTTCAGATTATGCGCTCGCATGAGATCGAACACTGTCCTCAAATCGTGTAAGAGGTCATCCTTGGAGCGGCTTTTGACGGCAATGTCGTCAATGTAACACTCCACCGTCTTGTGCAGGTGGTCTCTAAAGATGACACTCATAGCTCATTGATATATAGCACCGGCATTCTTTAGGCCGAAGGGCATGACTGTATAACAATACACGCCGATCGGTGTTCGAAATGACGTATGCTTCTCATCATCAGGAGACATTTTAATTTGATTGTATCACGAAAAGCTATCCATAAAGGACATGCGCTCGAAGCCACACATACTATCGATCATTATATCTGTGATCGGAAGAGGGAATTTATCCTTAGGACATGCCGTATTCAGATTGCGGAAGTCGATACAAATTTGGATCTTCCCGTTCTTCTTGATAACGAGTACTATGTTAGCTACCCAGTCTGGGTGCTACTCCTTGCGTATGAAGCCGCTAGCTATAAGCTTGTTTACTTCCTCTTCGATGAATTCATGACGTCTGAATGGAACCGCCGTTGCTGTTGTTTGACTGGTTTTGCGTCTGGATGAATATTGAGCTTATGAAGCACAATTTTGGGGTTTAGTCCTGGCATGTCTTCATAACTCCAGGCAAAGACGTCAATATATTCTCTAACGAGTTGTAAGAGCGACTCCCGCTCGTCATCCGTTAGGCTTTTACTGATGAAGATTGGCTTTGAGGAGGATTCGTTACCGAGGTCAACTTGCATGACCTTATCTTCAGTGGAGGGTCTCGTTGTTCAAAGTGCTTCTTCTATTGTTCATCCAGCTGTTGGGCCCATGGCTCCAATTCAAGGAATTCGGGTAGATCTTCGTCTTCTTCCTGAATGTCAGCAGATACCATGTTGACAGACAATGTCTGTCTGAATATATCCCTAATGCTATCATCGGAATCGTAAGTGGGTAATTCGGATGAGTGAGAATGCCACTCACATTCCTTATCCGAGCTCTCGGGCATTGGTACTAGTGTAATATAACCTAGACCGTATCTAGACTTGCTGTAATAATCCCGAGGTTTCCCAGTCGGGACTGGCAGCTGCAGAGGTGATCGCTGGCCGTTGCTGTTGTTCAGGCCTGGGGTAGTCTCCATGTCTTACCCCTACTTTTGCATGAAGTACTTGGCTCGGGAACTATATAGGTAGAGCGGCAATCTTCCAGTGTCGGGTTCGAGATCGAACTCTTCTACATTGAAAGGTTGAGGACCTTCTTTTCGGCCGAAGATGATTGTGTGATCGCTTTTCTTCGGCCTGGGACTGAGAAGTAGGCACCTTTAATGGGAGTAAGTCGATTCGTGATATAGATGATTGTCACCTATGTGTGCAGGTTAATGTCCAGACCGTGCCCCATAGCATACATCAGATTAAGCTTATTGCACTCAGGATAGTTCAATGACAACCTTTTATTGATAAAATAAGGTATCTTGTCTAGAGGAATTACATCATCGGCAGAGGGACTATTAACATGTGCAACCAGATATTTTACCAGTTCAGCCTCCTCTTCAGCTACCCCCTGCATGATCAAAGGCTTGGGCGATGTCCTGGGCAGCTTGACCACCAAGGGTTCCACTCGTGGCATCGGCTTGTCTGAGGGTCTTGGATCGACACTTGGCTGTCGGCTCATCTTGGGGAGGTGGATAACCATCGGCTCAACTGAGGACCTTGTATCTTTCGTTCGCCTTTGATTGGATTTTGGCAACCGGATTACCATCGTCTCCACAGAGGACCTTGTATCTTCCGTTCGCCTTTGATTAAATTTTGGCAATCGGATCACCATCGACTCTACGACGGGTTTTGGCTCCAGGCTAGACCTCGGGAGCCGGATAACCATCGGTTCCAACTGTGCGGTTGGGGCGGGGGAACCGAGCACTTCTTTATGCAAAGTTGCGACAAGGAGTGTTACTTTACCTGGTTTGCGGGCCTGGAGACGGATTTTTAGAGGTTTCTCTGACCCTGTTGTGGCCTCTGGTTTATTTTGTGTCCCCACATCAACTGTGTGCTGATTAGATTTATCATATAGACAAGCCTCAAATGAATATTAAGACTCAACCCCTTTGAAGGGATCGATGTCGACGAATTTCGTCTTTACGAATTTGTGCTTACTGAAATACAGGAAGCAATGGTGGAACGTGGATGGCACGATCATATAGTCATATATCCATGGACGCCCCAAGAGGTTATTGTAGGATGTTTCTGCGTCTATGACGTAGCAGGTAACCTCCGTCTTCAGGTCATCGATCTGACATTTCAAGCGAATCTTTCCCGGTGGATAGCTTCTTCCCGAGTTAAAACCGCTAATGGTAGTACTGGTCGATGCTAGCCGGTGCATAGGGATGCCCAGGAGGTGAAGCAAGCTTTTTAAAATGATGCTTATTGATGAGACAAGATCGATGTGCATATGATCCACCTTGATGTCGCCTATGTATCCAGAATAGTACAAGTGGCGATCATGCAAGTTAGTTTTGATTAACATGTCCTGTGGGTTGAATACGATGTTGGGCATTGCATCTGCACAATTGCTGCCCAAGAGATCTGCTGATGAGTCTTCCCCTATAGGCTTGACCTGAGCTAAGTGGGCGTCAGCATTCAGGAGTGCTTCGCTCAACGTGACATGAATATCCTTAGAGAGCCTTAGGAGCTCGTATAACGACAACTTTACTGGCATATTAGCCAGTTGTGCTAGTATGTCAAAGTTATAAGGCCTCTCCAGCCCCTAAGGTGCATCCTTACGGAGCGGCCGGTCGAAGCGGGTTTCCTTCGGCTTGGATCTGTCTGCCGGTGGAGGCTGAGAAGGTCCCGGAACATTAGTAGCAGACAACATTGTCGGCTGAGGGTCTTCGACTGAATTATCCAGAGTGGGCTGGAATTGTGTGCCAGACCGGATAACAACGGCCGCCGCCTCCTCAATTTTGGTCAAAATTGTGTGGCTGGATCTGGACTTCCCACCCTTCTTTTTGCTAGTTGAAGATGGCACCGTCTGGGTAACTTCGGGCACTAAGTTCGGGTGGACCCACATAACCTCTCCTCATGACGTAGTAAGAGGCACCAATCCAGTCGTCTGGTCCCGGACATATAGAAGGTTAGTAACCTCCATCGTTTCCCGGGGAACGGGTACTACCCCATCCTGAGTTTTCGTTAGGAGGAAGTCGCCGAACTGAACGGATACCATATTTGCAGCCACGGTAACCTCTTCGAAATCCAGCAATAAGGTATTAGAGTTGATGACGTTCTGGATGTATCACTTTAATGTGAAGCACGCCTGCGGGGGGTGGTGGACATAGCGGTGGAAGTAACAATACTTTGGATCTTCGATCTCTGCTGGCCGAGGCTCACGCTCTACATCACGGAGTCGGATCTTACCCGCCTTCAGGAGCATATCGAAGATAGGCTTGACATGGCTATCTTCAAAAGAGTATGTCATCTCCTTGGGCTTCAGAACATCTGCTTGCTTTTGTTCAGGCTTTTTAGTTGTACTAGCGACCATGGCCTGTTTGCCTTTGGTGTCCCAGTTATTGGTGGTGCCATCACTGTTGTTGTTATTGGAGGCATTACTAGGACGTTTGCCATTGTCCTTTCCATCTGGGATGTGTAATCCCCGCTGGCGAGCCTTTTTTGACTTTGCCTCCGTATTTGTAGCGCTTATGATGAAAGTCGTCCAATCCCTGAATTGATCTTCGCCCATCCAGAGGCTGATTGCAGGAAGCAACTTCTTTTGGCAGATTTCAATCAAGGAGCTTTCAGGATTGCCTTAGGGTAATCTCTTCGCGGTTTAGCAAAACCGCTCGATGTAGTTTTTCGTTAGCTTCCTTTCTCCCTGAACGACGTCCATGAGAGACGACATTGTCACATCATGCCCCACTTCGTAGAACCTTTCCAGGAACATGTGTTTGAATCCATCAAAGGAATGGACGCAGTTGTCCGGGAGGTTACGGTACCAGTCGAACGCGATGCCCTCCAATGCTTCGGTAAATAATCTTGTGTGGATGGCGTCACTATGCAACAAGTAGTCTGTTATGACCTTAAAATAAGTGATGTACCGGCTAGCAGAGGTCTTTTCGTAATATGAATTGATAAAACAGTTTGTACCGCAGAGGAAAAGGAACGTCTCTCTATGCAACGGGATAGGGCTGCCGTATTCTGAGGTCCTGGGAGGAGGAGTCTCGGGCATTAAAAATTGTTCGAAGCTCCTGAACTTCTCTCCTTGCCATCCTGGCCTCGTCTACAACTGAGGGAGCGAATATTGTCGCCCATAGGAGGAGCAGTCATGTTTGAGTCCGCGTTGACTGTGGGGCCCAAACTTGTTTGTACATGTGTTCTTGCTGGTTGAGTCCGCAAAGCAGTCTTGATCTCGTCTTCTGACTTGACCAATGTTAGGATCATGGCTTCAAGCACTTCTAGACGTTGTCGATCACTAGGCCCTTCGTGATCATCTTCTGCCATAAATACTGTCCGCATATGGGGAGAGGCGGATGGGACCGTAGAGGATGTGCTTTCCGTATCGTACCCTCATACAAAGAAATTGTCGGGGAACGTCGGAATGTCCTCTCCTCGGACTCGGAAGGGGTGCTGCCCCCTTTGCAGGAAGCTGCATCGTCTTGGCGAAGGCGGTCACCCTCGGGGACAACCAAGTCTGTTGCATAATTCTAGTGGATCGCTACAGCCCTGCGCATCCTCTTGGAATACCGGGTTGTTGCATACGTTCAGGGGACTTGCACCCCCGGCTTCGTTCACCCCCAGGGACATCGAGGATGAACCCCCGAGTGTTGGAAGCATCTTTCTTGAACGGGTGCCTCAGTAGACACCCCCTGTGATCGTGTGTGGCACTCCTCCTGATAAGAGTTTCCTTGCCGTGTTGGCGGATGTTGCCGAGCTGGAGGAGCTTGTCTTCTTTCCTCCATTGTCGGCAAAAACCTTTCGAGTTGAATTACAGGAGGCGAAAGGAAATTTCTCATCTCCCAAAATCTGCACTTATTTTTCGAGTTATCGTCGGACAGGTGCTGGGTGGTGTAGTCGCTGTAAGACAGACCGCCAGTCTTTAGGTGCGGCCGACTTATTGCAGCAGCAGTTAATGAAAACTTGGGTATAGTGATGTCCTAGAGAGGGCTCACTGCATGCTAAGGTTGCCTCTCTCTTCTTACGTTTGTGGATGATTACTTCTTGCAAGTCGAGGGCAGATTGATCTGTCTTTGCATCCATTTTGTGGGTCCGAGTATCCTGGGCGCACGGGTGCGTAGGTACATATTTGCTCCCTGATCTGAGGCTAGTAAAAGCACTTGCTCTCGTTCGTTATAGGAAGACTTTTGGGACTTACCCTGTCCGTTTGCCGCCGAGGACTGGATACGGGAGGTTCTGTACAACTTTCCATCAGGGGCCCATGCAAAAGTTAATGGTTCCCGCTGACGGTCAGCAGATTGGATAGTTGACTGGGCTTGTTGAGCCCGCACTGCCCTAGACTTTTTCGACTTAGCACCCGAAGGTGCGTAGTAGGAAGAGTCCAAGTTGGAAGCTTCAACATTCTCAATGGACATCATGGGGTCTGGCCTGCATGAGATACAATAAAAAATGAAGCTTCTATTGGGGCCGCATGGGGCATCCTATTTTTTGTCAGGATTGGCTGTCGCATAGGCCATCTGTCTGCGGCCAGGATTGGCTGCCGCATAGGAAATCTGCCTGCGGCCACCTTCCTTATGCGGCCTCTTCTTCGACCGCATGAGTTTCCCTTGTGCCCCCAAAAGTCCAGCATCGTAATATTTTTCTCTGCCGGATTTGGGGACAGCGGGGTCCTCTGCGGTTCGAAGCGAGGCCGCATGGGAGATTTGGTCGCCGTTTTGAGTGGCAAGAGGAGTTCCTTCCAGAGCTTGGCGAGGGGCAGTGGTCTTGGGCCCCCGTGTCCTGCGGGCTCTTTTCGGGTTGGCTCGCTTTTGTGCTGGACTGGTGCTCCCATCGGAGAGCATTTCCTCGAATGCTTGTTGATCAAAGCGAACAACAAGTATCTGCTGCATAGAGCCGAGCTTGGACGTGTCGGATTATATCACCAATTTCTTATCGGTAGAGAAAGAAGTCCCCAGCAGAGTCGCCATCGTGTTTGCCATTGATTATTAAAATAAAAAATACAGAGGAACTAGATTTAGTTGCAAACTTTAAAAGTACAATTGAGAGCCTAGAAAGAAATCCTAGGAAACAAACTAAATACAATTGTTTAGTTTTGATTCTGGTGGGTGACGGTAGAGACTCGAGAGAAGTATAGAAACTCTGCCTTACTCCTTGGACTATCAGACACAATCTTTGCTCTTGAGATAATTGCCAGCCTTTAGCATGGGTGTGGTACCCTGCTATTTATAATGCTTTTGGGATGAAGCATATTTTGGGCCGCATAGATGGCCACGTGGCTATAACGGTACGCAAAGACTCGATCTTTGGCTGCCAGCTGGTGGTTCTTTGTTGGAGCAAATCTGGGTGGTTGAGACTTGGTCAACTTGCCACGTGCCATATCACAAAATAGAATCAATCTGTTTGAGACAACAATGAGGGGCCGCATAGAGCTTGGGGCATTTTGGACCGCATAGGTCTTCTTTGTCCTTTAGTGCTCGGCCATGCTGGGCCGCATAAGACTAATACGGCTCAGGTCGCAGTCTCCCTTAGCCACGTGCCCCACCAGCTGTGCCAGAAGTCCGCATGAAGTTTGGAGACTTTTGGAATGCATAGGTCCTACACTCTTGGCGAGCTTCTCAGTCATATTTTGTCATTCTGGTGACATGACACTTGTCTTTTTAGAAAGGTTACGTCTTATCTTCATCTTTTTTGTCAGGGTGTGTCAGAATTGTCAGCTTTGTCAGAGGGGCTTCTACGGCTGATCAGCTTGGCTGCATAAGTAGCTCTTCCTTCTGCGGTCCATGGAGTTTGGGACATTTTGGACCGCAGAGTTTGTCATGCAGCTCTTCCTTCTACGGACCAAATTAACTTGGCCCAAAGCACTCATACGGTCAGCTTTTTTTTGTAATGTGATCCGCATGAACCCCATATTTTCCATGCTTCTACAGTCTCGTAGAAGAACACTGCCATCCAGGTGTAGGAGCACGAATCGCTTTGGCTGTAGCTAACTCGACGCATCTCAATCTTCTGAAGGAATTCGTCATCAAAACCAAAGCTTCTTTAAACGAGGAGATCCGTAACCCGCAGTGCAATATCTTACCAAGGAGGAGGATTAGTCGAGTTCATTCTTAATGAGAAGTTGTGCAAATGAAGAGAAAAATTCTCTGCTATTTATAGGCCAGGGCAACCAAACTGTCACTAACCACTCCCGAATAATCGGACACGAGTCGGACATGTCCAGCCTTCATCGTTGGACACGATAAAGTAAGTTGTACCAATCTAGGGAAATCTAACCAGATAAACAGAAATAAGTACACATCACAGCATCTATAAACGTATCTCAGAATCAAAGTACATGTCTCAAAGTTATTACATTCATCCAGCTAAAATAAAGTCTGACTGTCTCAATTACAAAAAGAATATAAACTGCTATGGGTAAGATACTAGGCTTCATCAGCCTCTAAGTCCAGAGCAACTCCAGCTGGCTCTACTGCATCTACAGGCTCTCAGCCATAATATGTGTCACACAAAGCCTCCATCTCACCTGCAACATTTCCTAGTTAGGAGCGGAGCAAAGTACAGTTCTAGGTAATGAACAAGAACATCATGATATGAAGAATAAGTACAGGAGAACACGAATATAAAATACGGGAAATGAACATGAAAGTACAGGAAATAAAATACAGGAATGTAACTATGAACCTGAAGTACAAGACATGACATGTGCTTAATATTTGAAATATAACTAGTCTATGTGACCGGCTAAGGTGAGTACAGGAACATGTACAGGAGTACATGGATATCGGTACGCCTTAGGACCCGCATGCACGATGCGAGGCCTAAGCTATTTACATGAATTTTAGTTTTCGGGGTTTGGTCACATAGCTAGTGTATTTCCCCTCCCGACACGAGTAAGTATAAGAACAGGAAAGTACGAGAGTACAGGATATCGTGTCATGATGTATCACAAGAAAAGTACAAGATATGAAACACACAAAAACCATAGAATAGTACATGCCTTGCTCTGGAAAAGTACGAGTAATAAATGGAGCTGGATGTCCTCCTGTTTTAAATGATTTACAAGTTGGTTAAGCTATGAATAAATTCTAGTTAATTATTTTATAAAATAGTATGATTACACCACTTAGCTAAATCCTATTTATAGAACACTCAATAACCATAACTAATTTATTATATTCTAGTTACCTACATGTAATGGACAAGAACTAAGTTATTGCTTAGAAAATAATTTTTGGACTTAAGAGACTACTAACAGTTATTGCAATCAATAATTAAGAAAGATGACACTATTAGTATAAAGTTACAATCAAAGTGACATATCATAATTCCTAGAATTTGTAATTTCCTGAGATAACTTCTTAAAACAATCCTCAAAAACCTAATGTTACCTTCAGCAAACTATTTCTAGGAAAGAGACAAGGTAAAAACACACTTTTAATAAAACATGAGCCTAGTATTAATACTTATCAAAGATACTTCAAAACTGGTTTCAACCTTCAATTCGGCTAGCTGTCCGAACTCAACAACACTAACTTATAACACTATTATCTGGTTATAAAAATTGAACAACAAGTTGAATGTACCAAGGAAAAATATACTGATAACAACTAGTAGCTAGATTTCAAACTCATAAATTCCATTGCTTAATATGCCACCCACACACCAAACAAAATCCAGAGTATACTTGTTTAAATCAACCCCAACACCAGCCCATACAATGTACAATATAGTATAAAGAATGTACAATTCAAATAGAAAGACAAAATAGAGCCCAAATGCAACAATAAGATACTACTGCACTTCGTCACAGAAGCAAAATTCTGCACCCAATATCCCACTTGACAACATGGCTGGCCAAGTCAGAAAGATTTCAGCAGGACATGAACCACACAGCAGGACACGGTCATGCTGCACGACACGATCACAAAGCAGGACACGGTCACACAGCAGGACACGGTCACGCATCAGGACATGGTTACGCATCAGGATACGGTCATGAGCCAACTCATACTCCTTATGAGCATAACACAGGGTTTGGATAACCCGCACCTGGATATGACACTATCTTGCACACGAACACAGATACGGCACGAACGAGAGCAGATCCTCAGACTCGATCCAACGCCAAATAAAAGCCGACACGAACGCACGACCCAATGCACAGAAATGAACACCACACCGAAATTATAATCAAGTATAAACTGATTAAATCAAGAATTTAGAGTAGAGTTTACCTGAGGGAATGATCAATGATGAGGACTCGACAAAACCGAACACAAATCCCACAACCTCTGCAAAAATTAATAACAGATTGCACACAATTAATTAGGTTTGTTCTACGGAAAACAACTCTTCCAGATCTCAACCTCCAATAAATAATTTGAAATCAAGGAATGAAGTTCCTTACCAGAAGTTGAATCAATGATTCCTATGCAACTCGAACAATCGGTTAATTGACTCCACCCGAGTTCTAGCCAAGGAAAAACATAAATTGCCTCATTAACCCTAGAAATTTCTGATCTGAATTCCAAGCAAGGATCAACTCATCGAGAACTGTCTGAAATTAAGGAAGATCCCGATTCCAATCCCTCTTCGTACACACGAGTAATGATCAATCGATCACCAAGATCGATCAATCCCTTAATAAGGAACACGAACTAAACATTGGTCTGAGAAAATAGGAACGAACTGATTCATAGGAATCCCGACGAACTCACCTCTACACCACCGCCGAAGTCAAGATCGTCAAAGAGGCCGAAAGAATGGTTCGATCGATCCTAGGCATTGTGACGGAACTCATCGTCTTCGAACTCGATCGATGTTGGGGGTGCTGTTGTGGAAGAGACGCTATCGAGGTGGAAGAGATCCCGGCGATTCCGTCGTCGCCGAGAATCCAGTACTGTAGGGGAGATTTTCGATGGAGGAGTGGCGCTCATCAATGTCTACCTTCGGGCACCGTACGGTGGAAGGATCGCCGACTTTGCCATAGCCGGAGACAAAAAAACTAGGGTTAGGGTTTGGCCGGATTGGGAAATTGGGATGAGCTCTGAAAAAATCGGGAAGAGAAAAATGAATTGGGAAAGAATAAGACAACTCTCTCTCTCTCAGCTGTTATATGAAGCAATGGGTCTTTTGCAAATAAGTCCCTCCACCTAATGGCAAAACTGCAAATAACCCCCTCCCTCTTTTCACTATTTGTGTAACTGATTGAAAATCAGTTATAAAAGTTGTTTGGAGAAAAAAATATGGGGACCACTTAAATTGGTTGCAACAAACTAAGAATTCCCTCCAAAACCAATAATTCAAATTTCCTTCCAATATTAGTAACGAGAATGATTATTCAATTTACTAATTTGAACAAAATCTATTACTCGAAAACTTATAAAATTCTCAAAAAAATCAGAAAAGTGGAGTTACAAATCTCTTCCCCTTAGAAAAATTTTGTCCTTGAAATTCAAAGGACAACAAAATAAATCTCCAAGTAAAAAAATAAATCCTAAAGGAGGTTTAAACACAAGCCATTTATTGCTATTTAAAATTCTTACATCCCACAACAATACAATCAAGCAAACAAATTGGAAGAGTGATCCCGTATCTCGTCCTCACGCTCCCATGTGGACTCTCCTGGTGAGTGGTGTCTCCACATGACTCGGACAAGTGGTATAGTCTGATTTTACAGTTGTTTCTCCCTCCGATCAAAGATCTCCGCTGGCTGCTCCTCGTAGGTCAAGCTCGAACCCACCTCTAGCTCTGAATAATCTACTACATGGCTCGGATCCGAAATGTAGCGTCGAAGCTGAGACACATAGAAAATATCGTGCACTCCTTCCAAGCTAGCTGGAAGTGTTAGTCGATATGCCACCTCGCCAATTCGTGCCGTCATATCGAAGGGTCCGATGTACCTCGGACTGAGCTTCTCGCCCTTGCCGAAACGAATGATGCCTCTGGTCGACGAGATCTTCAGGAACACTCTATCTCCAACTGCGAACTTCAGTGGCCGTCTGCTGCAGTTCGTCCATTGCTTCTGCCGATCCTGTGCAACTCTGAGGTGCTCTCTGATCAATATGATCTTCTCGGTCGAATCTACCACCATCTATGGCCCAAGCAAAGCCCTCTCGCCAACGTCGTCCCAAGATAGAGGTGTGAGACATCTTCGCCCATTCAATGCCTCAAACGGGGTCATCTCGATGCTAGCCTGATAACTGTTGTTATAGGCAAACTCCACGATATGCAAGTGATCCTCCCACGAACCACTAAAGTCGAGTGCACAAACTCGCAGCATGTCCTCCAGCGTCTGAATGGTCCTCTCGAACTGCCCGTCCGTCTGTGGATGATAGGCAGTGCTGAACTTCAACTGTGAACCCAAATTCAGCTGTAGGCTCCTCCAGAAGTGTGATGTGAAACGGGTATCCCTATCTGAAACGATGCTCACTGGTACTCCATGAATCCGCACGATCTGACGCATGTAAAGGTCTGCAAGCTTCTCGGTCGACAGCCCTACCTTGAACGAAATGAAATGAACAGACTTCTTCAGTCTGTCCACGATAACCCAAATAGCATCATTGCCACCAGGTGTACGCGGTAATCCATAGACGAAGTCCATGGTGATGTGTTCCCACTTCCATTCCGGAATAGGTAAAGGCTGGAGTAATCATGCTGCTCTTTGGTGCTCCGCCTTAACTTGCTGGCATACAAGGCATCTAGAAATAAATCTGGCAACCTCTCGTTTTATCCCATACCACAACACATACTCCCGCAGATCCTTATACATCTTGGTAGATCCAGGATGAATATAATACTGCGACTGGTGAGCCTCTTGCATAACCTCCTCCCGTAAATCCTTGGGCACACACAACTCGTTCCCGTGCCTCAAAGTTCCATCCTCTGCAATAGTAAAATCGTCGAGCAATCCTGCCTCTGCCTGACCTCTGAGACATCGGAGTCCGTTATCTAGAAATTGGGCCTCATTAATCTTCTCTAACGGACCTGACTGTATCTGCATGTGCATAAGCTGCCCTCCAACTCCTGGAAGAACAATCTCGATCCCTAGACTCTCAAGATCCTCTAGAAGATGTCAGTCCATAGTAAGAAACATAGCAACAGGATATCGACTGGGAGCATCTGCCACCATATTTGCCTTCCCAGGATGGTATTGCAAATTGATGTCAAAATCCTTCATGAGTTTCAGCCATCTGTGCTGCCTCATCTTCAGCTCCTTCTGAGTAAAGACATACTTTAGGCTTTTATGGTCCGTGAAGATGTCCACTCTCTCTCCATACAAGTAATGTTTCAACAATTTTAAGGTAAAAATGACTGCTGCAAGCTCCAAGTCATGTGTAGGATAATTCTTCTCATGAGGCCTCAACTGTCTAGAAGCATAAGCAATGACCCTCTTGTTCTGTTCAAGCATACAACCCAAACTCTTCCCTGATGCATTGCTGTAGATGACAAATCCTCTAGATCCAGATGGCAAAGCTAAAACTGGTGTTGTAGTGAGTCTTCTCTTCAATTCTTTAATTGCTGACTGGCAGGCGTCGCTCCAGATGAACTCTTCGTCCTTCCGCGTAAGCTTGGTCATCGGCTCTGTTATCTTGGCGAAATCTTTCACGAACTTCTTGTAGTAACCTGCTAGACCCAGGAAACTATGAATTTATAATACTGACTTGGGAGGTGCCCATGCTTCCACAGCTTCAATCTTCTTGGGATCTACAGAAATTCCCTCTCTAGTCACCACATGCCCCAAAAACTCTACTCTGTCCAAAAAAACTCACACTTTGAGAGTTTTTCGTACAGCTTGTTCTTTCGCAAAATCTCTAACACAATCCGCAGGTGCTCCACATGGTCCTCCTCGGTCTTCGAATGTATCAGAATGTCGTCAATAAAGACTACGACAAACTTGTCCAAATACTTATGAAAAACTTTATTCATCAAGTTTATAAACACTGCTGGGGCATTGGTGAGTCTGAACGGCATCACCAAGAATTCATACTGGTCATAGCGAGTATTAAAAGCTATCTTCGGAATATCCAACTTCCGAACCTTCATCTGATGATACCCCGACCGATGGTCAATCTTAGAAAAGACCTTAGCCCCACTGAACTAATCAAATAACTCATCTATCCACTACAATGGTTATTTATTCTTGATGGTGATGTTATTGAGTGCATGGTAATTGATACACATTCTTACAGTCTCATCCTTCTTGGGCACGAAGAGTACTGGTACTCCCCAGGGTGAAGCACTGGACCGAATAAAACCCTTGCCTTCCAACTCATCTATCTGGGTCTTCAACTCTGCAGCTTCCTACGGGTTGATCTTGTAGCAATATTGGGACTTCGGCGCTGATCTGGGCACTAGGTCGATGCTGAACTCTACATCTCGATCTGACGACAATCCTGGCAACTCCTCGGGAAAGAAGTCGAGAAACTCTGCAATCAGTGGGTGAGGCAACTCATGGTCTTCTGCAACTGCTTCGAAGTAGACTCCCTCTGGCCTCTCTGCAAACCGTTTGCTGATCTCAAACGATGGAACTCCAGGCACGCTGAAAATCACCTTCCCTTCATGGCAGTTTATTACAACAAACTGCTCACTCATCCAGTCGATGCTGAGAACTATATCAAATCCGGGCAATGGCATCACTAGAAGTCGAGCCCTAAGCTCCCTTCCAGCTATAGTGATAGGGCAATCTACCATCTTACTAACTGATACTACCCCTCCTCCTGTCATAATCTGATAGTTCCTCCTAGTGGGTTTAGGTGTGAAGTCGTGTCTATGTAGAAACTCATATGATACAAAGCTATATGCGGCTCTAGAATCAAATAATACAATGGCAGGAAATGAATGTAAAAGGATAGAACCTGTGATCACATTCGAAACTACCTCATCCTCCTCGACTGCGGCCATGACACAAGCACGTCCCTGCTGCGGTGGTCCCCTCTGCTGCTGGTGCTGTACAAAATACTGCTGCTGGATAGGTAAAGCCTGAACCCTCGGTGGTGTAGTTGGTAGAGCTCTGGGTGGTGCAGGTCGTGTTCTTCCAGCTGCTCGAGGTCCTCCTGTCAGTCGAGCTACAGCCTGTGGGAAGTCTCTCGTCTGATGTGCATCTGATCCGCAAAATAAACAGAGCCCGAGCCACTTGTGGTACTCGTCGAAGCGGTGTCCTAGCCGGTAACAGAAAATACAAGTAACTGCCTGCTGCTGTCTCTGAGGCTGATATGCAGAAGCTCTGGCTCGACGGTGATGCTGCTGTGCCGACTACTGTGGCCTCGCCTGAATCTGTGTTTGTGTCCTTTTCGTCGGTGTTTGGAAGCTACTACTGCCAATATCCCGGTCCCTTTTTAGCTTCGGATCTGCCTTTTTCTCCACAGCCTGAGCAATCTTGGGGATGCTCACATACGTCAACGCCTGAATAATCACCACTGCATGTTGTAGCTCCCTGGTGAGGCCCTTCTTCAATCTCCAAGTTCTATCCTCCGGTGCTCTGACTAGGTTCTCTGCAAACCTGCTGAGTCGGGTGAACTCTGACGTATATTCTGCCACTGTCATGGTCCCCTGCTGCAATGCCTCGAACTGCATCCGAAGCTCATCTTGCTCCACATCGGGGAAAAACTTCTCCTTGAACAAAGTTTTGAAATCTGCCTAAGAAACCTGGGGCTCAGCTAACTGGGGCTCCTCCCAGTACCAAGCTCTGGCAAGGTCAAAAAGTCGCATGCTCGCAACTTCCACCTTCAAGTCATCCGGGATCTGCGCCATCTTCAGTGTCCGCTCCGTATTTTCCAGCCACTCATCCGCATAAACAATCCCTTCATGTCTCCAAAAATCCATCGGACAAAGGTTCTGGTAAACCCTGGCAGTCTCGGTGCTGCTGGTACTGGAGGTGCTACCTGTAGTGCCCCGCTCCTATTGTGGGAAGCACTATGTAATAGGCTCGTGGTAAGTTAGATATGGTCGGGAACATAGATGGCTAGTCTGACTTGGCGACGAGTTTGGTATACAAAAACCATGGCATCAATAAAATCGACTTGGACGAGTGATATGAGTACCGTTCCAACTAATTGATTGGCTACTGTTGGAATAAGTCCTAGATGTAGTAGGCGGCGTCTTGGCGAATGAACTCTAAAGAGAGCGACGTAACCCGTCTGCTGTTGGTTTTATTGGTTTTTTTGGCTTTCTGAATAAATTATTGTGTGGATTTGATAGTGTGCTTTCGCGTCGATTTCTGAATGCGTCTTTGCAAATTTCGAAGGAGGGATTGAAGAAAGGGTTCTAATTCGATGCTCGTACCATTGCAGGAGTTTATGTAACTGACGCTTGACCGTCGCGAAGCGTTCTCCTACTCTCGGCGTAATCTCTTTAGGAGGGTGGTTCTTCAGCCCCTTTTTTTTACTCCTTCCCGCCAACTAAATTTTTAAAGTTCAACGTTCAAATCGATGATGCTAACGGGATGTATGCTTGCCATTAAGATCAAAAACTCGGGATAATATATCAACATAGAGAAGTTAACTCCGAATCTATAAGATCACACTAAGTAGAGAAAATATAAAGTTATAAGAAAGAGAAAGAATTTATTTCATGCCCTGCAAAACACAACGAAGAAAACTTAGTTGCGGTATATCACGCCTCGGAGAATTTGGTGCCTACGGGATGCTAAATCAGAACGTACGACCTCGGGAAAAAGGACCCTTGTACGAGTAGAAATGATTATGTGGTTTGATAAAGGTTACGCTATGCAATTTACTACATACATATTAAACTGTTCATACATTTGCATGGTCATGGACGACTTATGCACAAGGTGAGCTTTCCTCGAGACGATACCCAGGGCGCTGGGACCGAATCGGCCTAGGAGGAAATTATGGAAATCGTGCTTCGATGCGAGGCATTGCGAGACCTCCAGTTAGGCTTGCAACCTGAACTGGTAGGGCACGTCGCAATGCTACGTAATCGTCCTTCGTAGTATCGATATCACCAATGACCTCACATAAGATATATTGCATGCTCACTTATTGTCTTGTGCAGGTGGTAAGTATTATGTATATTTTGTGCAGGAAAGGAGCACGGCCGTGGTAAGAATAGTTGAATTGGTTATGTTGTATCATTTAAAAATGTGCCTTCGATATGAACTACAAATCATATAGTTCTAAATAGAAAGATCACTTGGTATGCTAAAATCCTTAATAAGCAGTGTCGGATTAGACGAGTGGGTTCGTCCCATCCACTAACAAGTGTGCTAACCCCCAACTCCCCAGGTAACGAGCGTGCTGCGGGAGCTCGAGACTAGACTGAAGCTGAAGAACGGGAGGCGGCTCGAAGCTCTCCTATTTTGAAGTATTTTGAAGCCCAATTCAGATCGAAGGCTTTTGTTCAAAATTTATAAAGGGGCATGAATGTATGGAACGCCGAGGATTATCTTACGGCAAGCTTGTCGAGAGTTTTTCTTTTGTGTTTCAAGATTTAGCTGCAACGGCATATGTAATGTAAAAATGACCTTGCACATATTTTGCAAGTTTATGAATGAAAAGCTAAATTTCTTCCTATGCTATGTTTTTAACTCTCTGCACTGTTTAATTTCAACGCATCGTGTCAAAGGAAATCCTAAGTGCATATTCTTACCTTATGCAAGTCCAATAAATACTTGTACGACATCACGTCCCGGCTCGTAGGATCGATTTATCTCGAGTCAAGGCAAGGACGACCGATTCGGCGGGTCGGGACGTGACACTACCGGTGCTGGTGCCGGCAGCTCTCGGGTCTTGAGCGCATCCACTACTGTAGCTCTGAACTGTGCAGCCTGGTGGTTCTGGGCCTCCAAGAACTGCTGGAACATGACCATCACCTGAACGCTGTCGAAAGTCATCGTCGGGGGTAGCGGAGGAAAGATAGGAGGCGGTGGCGGAAGCTGCTCTAACAGAACGTCTGGTGCAGACTGTCCCGAGCTGCCCACAACTCCAGGCTGATTAGCGGTCTTCCTCGTAGTGACCATCCTGCAACAAAAGATAACTTCGTGATTGATAAAAACCTAACCTACATGTAAATGTAAATGTTATAATATCCATATATACCCGATATACCCAATTTCTTATATTGTGATTCAAGTTTCCCTAGATTAATTCAAGTTCCCCAATAGTACACTAATACCTAGGTACTATTAGGATAGACCTGCATTGGCCACCACTAAAAACATGTCACGGCCTGCTTCCGAATAATTGGACACGAGTCGGACACGCCCAGCCTTCATCGTTGGACACGATGGAGTAAGTTGTACCAATCTAGGAAAATCTAACCAGATAAATCGAAATAAGTATACATCACAACATCTATAAACGTATCCCAGAATCGAAGTACATGTCTCAAAGTTATTACATTTATCCAGCTAGAAAAAAGTCTGACTGTCTCAAGTACAAGTAGAATATAAACTGCGATGGGTAAGATACTTGGCTTCCACAGTCTCTAAGTCCAGAGCAACTCCAGCTGGCTCTACTGCATCTATAGGCTCTCAGCCATAATATGTGTCACACAAAGCCTCCATCTCACCTGCAACATGTCCTAGTTAGGAGCGGAGCAAAGTACAGTTCTAGGTAATGAACAAGAACATCATGATATGAAGAATAAGTGTCACGACCCGTACCCACTGTGAGGGTACGAGTACGTAACAGTACCCACCCTACGTCGCAGTGTCGGCGGTAGAACGCTGTCCTAGGTCACAACATCTAACAATATAATGCCAAGCAGTTTATACTCCCCGAATGGGGGTGACATAGCAGAATGTAAACTCAATCACAACTAAGGAAGAAGAAGCACGATATGATATAGAACTCAAGGAAATACAGATGATCGGAAGAGTCTAAGATAACATCTTAGCAAATATCTAGAAATACAAGTCTCAACTACTGAATATGAAAGAATATATACAACCCAGATCTCAAAGACAGAAATAAAGTCTAACTAAACTAGTCTCAAGACAACATAAGTAAGATAAAGCCTAACTAAGCTAGTCTAGGCAATAGGGGTAATGTCATCAGCTAGAACTGGGTCCTCCTGAGAGTCCAGCTCACAAGTGTCGTCTAGGGCTGTCCCATAGAAGGTATCCACACAGGCCTCCTCCTCGTCCTCTGTAATATTTTCAACAGGTCCAGTCAGGACAGGAACGAGCACAATATATCTCAATAGATCATAGCAGGTTAGAAAATATAATCATGTAGTAAAGTAAGATACATGAACTGAAGGAAATACAGTATGTAAATAGAGAGAGAACTGTAAATATTTACTATAATAAAGAACTAACAGTGGCTAGTGAGTCAGAGTACAATATAGACATGTAAATGGCATATGAGATTCTGATGCTACACTATGGAAAGATTCTGATGCTACACTACTTGGATATTATTCACATATCTACTTCTACTCTCCCGTACCCCCAATCAATACACAAGGATCCAGCCAGGTTATGTTATGATTCCATGCAATGGCCCACAAGGGGTGATAGATGGTATGCCCATAAATGGGTGATTCTAGAAATACCCATAAAAGGGAGATTTAAGGAGACTCTGTGATCATGAGAGTACATGTCACAAGTGATCAATGAACCGTGAAGCATAGTGATACACAATGTAAGTGAAACGTACAGAACATGTAGTATCTGATGCTCCTGAAGGATAACATCTCAAGAAGGGATCCATATAATACCAATCCTTGTGACCAACGTGACAGTATCAAGTAAAGTAATTTAAAGGAGAAAAATAATTCTAAACATGATATGAAATGATTAAAGAATATACTCGCCTGATACCCTGAACAGCTGATATGAAAAAATGGCCAATTGGAGTCACAGAGTCCTAGTTATAGCAACATAGGTTATAAATAGTTTAATTTATATGGTAATTGAAATTATAATAAAATCTACATGAGTCTAAGTCAATCTAGGTCAAAGTCAACTCTTGATCAACTCTGGTCAACTATAAAGTCAAACTAGGTCAACTTTAGTCAAATATGGTCAAACTAGCTAGGGTTGGGTCAACAATGGTCAACTAGTCTAGGTTAGTCAATTCTAGGTCTAAACAAACTAAGTATATGCAAATCAAGTATCCAAGATTGCTACTAACTCATAGCCTAAGTCACTTATTAAACCAAGCACAAAACTAAACCATAAGCTAACAAGGCACACAAACTTAGTCATATAATGTATATATGTTATTCACATTCACTTATTCATATACATAGATATATAGGAAAGCTATATATATAGGCACATACATATATATATATATATATATATATATATATATAGAAAGAGAGGTAAAAGAGTAAGTGAGTGTGAGTGTGTTTGGCATGTGTGTGAAAGGGTATGTGTTAATGCTCTCAAATTTAATGATAGGTAGGTGTATGTGATATGGGATACATGGTGTCAAAGGGTGTATGAATGCATGTATGAAAAAGGTTATAGGTTAAATCAGTTTATAGAAATGCATGCATACATACTTACATTGCATACATGCATACATACATATCATGTATACATACATACAATACATACATGCCTACATACATATCACGTATGCATACTTGCATTCATTCATGCACCTATACATACATACATACATAGATGTATACATACATATTTGAATACATTATATACTTGCATACATTATATTCATATATGCATACTCTACATTATATTATATTCATTCCTGCATAAATGCATACATATAATATATGCATACAAACTCATATATTTAACTCAAAATATATGTGAATACATATATTACATTACCTTAACAAATATATATATCATTCATTCATATCCCATATACATGCATACTTCAGTTCATGCATTATATTCATTCACATATCACTAAGTTGCATACATATACTTATTTTCATTACATACATGTCATTCATGCATATTACATACTTACATACATCTATACATTATATACATTCTGTGCAACATGTAAAAATAGAAGAGAAAAAAAGGGAGAAAATTGAAATGAAAAGGGAAGGAAGGAAAAATGTAAGAAAAGGGAAAACAGTGGACATATACATGCTTGCAGCATATATTCTACATTACAATACATGCTATCATTATATATTGTATTACATTATTTATACATTATGCATTCATATCTATCATTACATGTATATCTTGCATTCATATCTAGCATTCATTATATACTTTCATGCATACATTATATATCATTCTTTCATTCATGCATTTATGCATTGCTTACATACATTACATTGATTGCATTCTATATGCTTGCATTCAATCATATATATATATTAATTTAAAGAGGATACATATCATATACATATTATTTTATTCATCTAACATATTATGCATTACATACTCTACATTCATTTAATATCCATACTACGTAGGCTCATAGGTTACACAAAATGCCTATATCATATAGTCACTCTTCTACTTAAAATCAATACTGTATCAATTGAGACTTAACTAAATTCTAGATTAAAGTATGTCGTATCCCTTCATGTTAGCTTTCCGAAACATCAAACGGATCACATTTTCGTGTCCGAAAGTTCCCGGAATCGCAAAAATACCGAAACGCGTTTATCTTTCATACAGCTGACACTCAAATAATTCTACAGAAAGTTACAGAAATAATTTGGCTTATTAAAATATATATTTGGAAAGATAACTTCCATACGGTTATTTTAAAAAAAATGGAAGATAAATCGGAGTTCTAAGCTAAAAGTTATGACATTTCAAAGTTGCTTTGGTTAATAAAAACATGGATGAATATTATGACGAATTTGAGTTGTTTTGGACAAAAGAACACATATAGGCCAAGATACTTGGATAAAAACATAGGTATCCAAATGAAACTCATTCTAACCATCCTAACTAAGATCAATCCACTCTCTAACCATTCAAAAACTGAATTTAAA
Source organism: Iris pallida (assembly GCA_029216955.1). NCBI lineage: Eukaryota > Viridiplantae > Streptophyta > Magnoliopsida > Asparagales > Iridaceae > Iris > Iris pallida. Next base: position 1,325,035 of record JANAVB010028000.1, on the reverse strand, counting down.
TATCTATTTAAACTATTATCATAAATACATACACATGGGGTGTCCTAATTTGGGATCTATCAAGTAGGACACAAGACACATATCTAAAATCCTCAAGAGAGCTCCAAATGACCTCAAATTTGAATCTAAATATGACACATGTATGAGGACGGATCCTACAGATTCAAAACTAATTTATATTCAAAGAAAATCGATTTAGAGGATGGATTTTACCTTTTGGGAGTGGAATCCCAATGAAATCCTTTAGGACACGGCTCCGATACGAAGATCCCTCAAACTGGACACTCCTCCTTGTACTCCTCTTCCAATCCTTGGTAGCACCCTTCCCTTGGAGAATGGAAATGATTGAGGGAAGGTTTGGTGAAGGAATGATTTGATTTGGAGATCAAATCAATGGGAAGGCTCTCTAAAATTAGGGAAGAACAAAAGGAAAATAAAAGAGGCAAGATTGTAATGAATGAAATGAATCATTCTCCCTAAAAGTGGCTGCCATAAAGTGTCCATTAGGGCTAATGGGAAATGTCCTAATTGCCCCTCTCTAGTCTCATATGGTTAAGTCTAGACTAGGTTCAAGTTTGGGGTCAAAATAATCTAGTTTTGAGTCTCTAACTTAACCATTCTAACATGATAAAAATTAGTTTAATTAACTAACTTAAATATTGGGTCTTGTGAGCCATGCTTAACTTAATATTGGGTCCCATCTAGAGTTTAAGCTACCTGGGCCACAATACAAGTCGGAACGAGACGAAACTCAAACCCGACTAAACAAATCCAATCTTAAAAATATAAAAAATTCCAAAATATTAAAATATAAAAAATGACCAAAATTATAATACATCAATTTAAATATTATTAAAATAATCTAAAATTTACCAATTAATTAAAATCCTAAATAATTCAAAAGTCACAAAATGACCAAAATACCCTTAGCCTAAAAAGTTGTAAATAATCATTCTAATCACATGGTTAGGTCCCCATGGTCACGGTTAGTCTCTAGGCTCAACAGTTATAGGGTTCACTAGCTAACACATCAAAATTATAATTCACCAATTTTAAATAGTATTAAATTAATTAAAAATTCCTATAAATCATAAATTCTATTATTAAATAATAAACTTTTACAAAAGTTCAAAATTACCCTCATTTGAAAAACTGGGTGTTACAATAAGTACAGGAGAACACGAATATGAAATATAGGAAATGAACATGAAAGTACAGGAATAAAAGTACAGGAAATATAGTACAAAAATGTAACTATGAACCTGAAGTACAAGACATGACAGTGCTCAATGTTTGAAATACAACTAGTCTATGTGACCGGCTAAGGTGAGTACAGGAACATGTACAGGAGTACATGGATTTCGGTACGGCTTAGGACCCACATGCACGATGCGAGGCCTAAGCTATCTACATGAATTTTAGTAACCGGGGTTTAGTCACATATGTAGCATATTTCCCCTCCCAACACGAGTAAGTACAAGAACAAGAAAGTACGAGAGTACAGGATATCGTGTCATGACGTGTCACAAGAAGAGTATAAGATATGTAAATACACAAAAACCGTAGAACAATACTTGTCTTGCTCTGGGAAAGTACGGGTAATAAATGGAGCTGGATGTCCTCCTGTTTTAAATGATTTACAAGTTGGTTAAGCTATGAATAAATTCTAGTTAATTATCTTATAAAATATTATGATTACACCACTTAGCTAAATCCTATTTATAGAACACTCATTAACCATAAATAATTTACTATATTCTAGTTAGCTATATATAATTGCCAAGAACTAAGTTATTGCTTAGAAAATGATTTTTGGACTTAAAAGACTACTAACAATTATAGCAACCAATAATTAAGAAAGATGACACTATTAGTATAAAGTTATAATCAAAGTGATATATCATAATTCCTAGAATTTGTAATTTCCTGAGATAACTTCTTAAAACAATCCTTAAAATCCTAATGTTACCTTCACCAAACTATTTTCAGGAAAGAGACAAGGTAAAAACACACTTTTAATAAAACATGAGCCTAGAATTAATACTTATTAAAGATACTTCAAAACTGGTTTCAACCTTCAATTCGGCTAGCTGTCACAACTCAACAACACTAACATATAACACTATAATATGGTCATCAAAATTGAACAACAAGTTGAATGTACCAAGGAAAAATATACTGATAACAGCTAGTAGCTAGATTTCAAACTCAGAAATTCCATTGCTTAATATGCCACCCACACACCAAACAAAATCCAGAGTATACTTATTTAAATCAACCCAAACACCAGCCCATACAATGTATAATATAGTATAAAGAATGTACAATTCAAAGAGAAAGACAAAATAGAGCCCGAATGCAACTATAAGCTACTACTGCACTTCGTCATAGAAGCAAACTTTTGCACCCAATATCCCACTTGACAACATGGCTGGCCAAGTCAGAAAGATTTAAGGAGGATACGAACCACACAGCAGGACACGGTCATACTGCAGGACATGATCACGCAGCAGGACACGGTCACACAGCAGACACGACCCCATCTTGTACACGAATACAGACACGACATGAACGAGAGCAGATCCTCAGACATGATCCAACGCCAAATAAAAGCCGACACGAACGCACGACCTAATGCACAAAAATGAACACCACACTGAAATTATAATCTAGCATAAACTGATTAAATCAAGAATTTAGAGTAGAGTTTACCTGAGGGAATGATCAATGATGAGGACTCGCCAAAACCGAACACAAATCCCACAACCTCTGCAAAAATTAACAACAGATTGCACACAATAAATTAGGTTTGTTATACGGAGACCAACTCGCCCAGATCTCAACCTCCAATAAAGAATTTGAAATCAAGGAATGAAGTTCCTTACCAGAAGTTGAATCGATGATTCCTATGCAATTCGAACAATCGGTCAATTGACTCCACTCGAGTTCTAACCAAGGAAAAATATAAATTGACTCATCAACCCTAGAAATTTCTGATCTGAATTCCAAGCAAGGATTAACTCACCGAGAACTGTCTGAAATTAAGGAAGAGCCCGATTCTAATCCCTCTTTATAAACACGAGTAATGATCAATCGATCACCAAGATCGATCAATCCCTGAATAAAAAACATGAACTAAACATTGGTCTAAGAAAATATGAACAAACTGATTCATAGGAATCCCGACGAACTCACCTCTATACCACCGCCGAACTCAAGCTCGTCAAAGAGGCCGAAAGAATGGTTCGATCGATCCTAGGCGTTGTGACGGAACTCATCTTCGTCGAACTCGATCGATGCTGAAGTGCTATAGTGGAAGCGACGCTGTCGAAGTGGAAGAGATCTCAGAGATTCTTGTGTCGCCGAGTATCCAATATTGCAGGGAAGCTTTTCGATGGAAGAGTGGCGCTCGTCGATGTCTAACTCTGGGAACCACACGGTGAAAGGATCGCCGGCCCCACCATGGCCGGAGACAAGAAAACTAGGGTTAGGGTTTGGCCAGATTGGGAAATTGGGATGAGCTCTGAAGAAATCCGGAAGAGAAAAATGAATTGGAAAAGAATAAGACAGCTCTCTCTCTCTCTCTCTCTCTCTCTCAGCTGTTATATAAAGCAATGGGACTTTTGCAAATAAGTCCCTCCACCTAATGGCAAAACTGCAAATGACCCCTCCCCATTTTTACTATTTGCATAACTGATCGGAAATCAGTTATAAAAGTTGTTAGGAGAAAAAAAATATGGGGACCACTTAAATTGGTTGCAACAAACTAGAAATTCCCTCCAAAACCAATAATTCAAATTTCCCTCCAATACTGGTAATGAGAATGATTATTCAATTTACTGATTTGAACAAAATCTATTATTTAAAAATATAAAATTCTCAAAAAATTAGGAAAGTGGAGTTACACGAACCCATGTGCTAAGTAGAAACTCTTGCCGAACTCAATGCGATGAACTTAGCATTAATGACAATGAATCTGCTATCTTAAATTCAGCTAAGTCAAAAGTCATTAAATTGAGCCTCGAAACACTCAAACAAAGTTGACCGAAGTAGATGCGCCCCAGCTAAATATGCCCCTCGGATAGAACTTGATGTGCCTAGTAGTCTACAAACAGATGCACCAACCTAAGCTAGTTACCCATCAAGCATTTAATGCCAGGTGACTGAAGTTATCAACCCACGTCTCGAAGACTGAAAAAGTTGACAACTTTCACAGAAATCGAAGAGACGCCGACGTCAGTACCATCATTACTTATTTTGAAGATTATGCTATACCACATGGCCGACTAACGGTCGCATGCGCCTCCTCAGCCATGCGCTCGAACTTTGCATGTGCCCCGAAAGCCATGTGCCCATACTTGCTATTTTTCCAAAAGTCATATGCCAAGTCTTTTTACGTTCCAGATCCTAGGCACATCTAAGCAAAACATCCTTCAACAAATTAAAGATGTTTGAGCTATGTACACACGTCATGTGTCGTTGACTCAGTTCTGCTCATGAATGGGCACTAACCACCCAAGATCTCAACAACAACCAAATCTCAACAACTGCCACGTATCAGCTCCTCCGTAGCCCAATAATGCAGTTACGAAAATATTCAGTTCGATCTCCCCGACGTAGCGTCCTTGCACCAAAAAAAGTCATGTGTACAACGTAGCCACGTGTAAAATCTTCACACGTGCATCGTACATGTGCGCATAAGCAGACCATTCTGCCACCTATAAATAGAAGGATCATTCCTTTATTCAATCTTCTATGACACCACTCCATCAAATCCTCTAAGCTATTCAACAGCTTCGAGCAACTCATACATTCAGTGAGCTCGACATTGTCGTCAGATCGTCAACGGAGTAAAGAATCAACTCTCTATTGCTACGGTTCCCAGATAAAAACAAAAGTGTACTAAAAGGATTCCATCGGATCCTAAGTTGTACTCTGTTCTATTTGTTATTATATAAAAGTTTATTTTAACACTTTCTAATGGAAAATAAGCTGGCGAATCTGCTGGGGACCACTTTCTCCTCCAACGAGAAGGTCGTGTCACAATTTGACTATAACAAGCTTGGCTCCTCCTAGAAGATGCTGATGGTACACTTTGATCAGCAAGCGTCCAAGTAGTTTTTCTATGAAGGCAGCATGAGTCCTTCGAAGTGGCTGCCAAAGTCGAAGAAGACTCGCCAGGTCTGGTTGTGCATGGACGGTGCCTCGAACACCAAGAGTTGTACCGGCACAGCCATCCCTTCCAGTTGACATCATCAACAAGCAAGACATTGCTACTGGTACAACACATCTGTCTGGGAAGTACAATACTGATTGTAACTCCTAACAAATTTCTTTCTAGTCGAAGAAGATGCGCCGACGGAACAAGGACGCAACTACTCTCCCGTATATGAAATTTGTTGTGTAGGAAAAGCACTATGTCTTTGACATAATCACTTGTTGTCACGGCGAGAAAAAGTTGGATTTTGAGTGCTACGCCCCCTCGCGGGTTACTGCAAAAAAGTCCAAGGCAGTACGGGCCATGCGCCCTCAAAGTGCTATGTCACGCACTAGTCCCATAGGACCGATCGTCCTCACTAAGACGTGATGTCGCACGAGCCTAGGTTGCTCTCATGCAAGACAGGTTCCATAACGGTCGATTACAATAGCTTATGCTAGGATTGTCGCACAGAAGTCCCAAGCAGAAACTTTGAATATACAAGACAACATAAGCATTGAAACAAAATCAGAATCTTTTATTGAAAATGACATTATATTATAAAGGTGTGTGCCAAGTTTACAATCACTCAAGCTCACTTTTCCCTCTGATTACAAGTCATTCAGCTCTCTCTTATCTCTCAATACAATTTGACGAGCCAGCGGATGCTTTAAATAGGCGATGTACATACATTATGTCCCATATAAGTTCAGACTCTATGCGATCGTACACCTCAAAACGCCAAAAAACTCCGTGCCTCGACACATTCAAATGAGCTCCGTGCCAACGAGCTTCTACCTGTGCCTGAACATGTAAACTGTGTGGGTGTCAGTACTCAACTGTAGTGGTGGAATGAGCTGTTCGCCCATCTATACAGAACCAACACGTTTATTTACTTTTTGTAACATAATCCCTTATGATTGTCTTTATATGCTTGCCTTAGGATCGATTTTAGGACGTAGACTCTTGGCCTATTTATGTCTCTAGAATATCCCCGTGCCATTGTAATGATAAATTGATTATCGTTGTGCCTCTCGACCATTCTTGTGCTTGTAACATGAGACCGAATCGTGCTTACCTTTTCACCTCATACTTTGGGACACAACAACTTATTTAGTGTCATCGACTTGGTCCGTGCTTTAAACAACGAGACCGTGCCTCACAATTTAACATGACTTAACCAACTTTGCCTTACGGTACTTTCTGACTTAACTCGAGATGAGTCAATCCGACTTGTGGACCTTGTGTTGACGAGTCAAACACGAAGCCACATTCATACGAAGGCACGTGTCCTTACTATAGCCAAATCTTAGACTCTATAATGGTGTTGCAACCGTGCATACCCACTTAACTCACTTTGTGCCATGCTTGAACTATCCTTGAATTCGATTGACACCATGCTTGCGGATTGCCGCTTAGTACACTAGCTTATCTTATGAAAGGTCACTAGCAATGTCAAGCTATCTTGGACTTATAGCTGGATTAGACGGTGATCCATTTGTACGCATATAAAAGTTTTCGAATCACCCATGTAGATTTATTGCTGACGTGTGCCGATTCTTTGCTGGCACAAGCTATAACTCGCTTCTCCCAGACCGACATGATCCAGGTGCCCCGGCGATCATTCAAGAAGACTATACCTTGTTAACAAGTCGTCCATGACCATACAATGGTGCCTACCTAACTCTCCATATGACTCAACTTGTGTCTTATTTAATCATGACCATGCTTTCCATACTTTCAGAGAGACTACCAAGCCACGGTACTGGTCTCGACGATAAATGATCGCGTGAACTTCTCTATCATTTAAAACCCAGGGAAAGATTATTGTATAGCCTTCCAGTTTGACTTGAACAAACATGTTCCTTTGACCGTGGCATACTTATCCTTGAACCAACTGTGGCTCGTGCTATAAACCAGCTTGTGTTCCATGCGACACTACTGCCCAAGTCATACTTTATATGACGAGCCTTACGATCGTGGGACTATGTGACTTTGACAACCGTAGAAAACATGGAACAATGCTTGTTGTGACTTCGATGGCCCAGCAAAACTCTTGTCTAACTAAATCGTGCAATAGACTTAGCCCATGGGATGAGCAAAGGCTATGCCAAGCCTTGGACAATAGGACCGTGCATGCTTTATCAAGCATTTATATGTGCGGCGCCTATGACTTAGGCTAATTTCATAACTTTGTGGCAACTTAGACCAACTTTCCTTCTCCCATGCCACGGAATGAAGGACCGAGTTTCATTTGAAAGCATGACGTGCAATACTTCTAAGCCAACCATGGGACCTTTCCATATTTTAACTCAATTCGACCCAACTTGGGATTATTCCCTTAGCTATGTGGATTTGTCTCTTTTATTATCAAGACTACTTGTGCAGTTAAAAAATCATTTTATTAGTATGAAGGCCAAGCTGGGGCAAGTTCACCGAAGCTACCTGTCACGACCCGCACCCAGTGAAAGGGTACGAGACCGTGGGTACATTTAGCCTACGCCACAGTGTAAGCGGTAGAACACTATCCTAGGTCTCAATCACAAACTAAACACAATGTAATATACTATCCAAACGGAGGACAATATTAGAAGGATAAAACTCAATCACAAAGTATCTAGGAGTGATAATCAGCACGAATTGGAATAGATAGATGGATCACAATGTTTAATACAAAACCAAATTTGAAGAAGTTTAAGTATTAATATCACCACACCCATAGGGTATGAAATAAACTACTCATTAAATAACTGAAAACAACAGCTAGACAATAACCTAACAATCTACTCCAAGCTCTATTGGTATCTCCTCTAGGCTAGCTAGAATCCTCCAAGTTATCTATAAATTTTTTAACGTTATCCTGTCAGGATGGGAACAAGCACACATCTCTAAAGCAGTTCCAAAGCATGGTAAAAAATATAGAGCTAACAGTAGAATAAAATACATAACGTGTTGTAAACAAATACAGGAATGTAGAAGGTATGGATAAGTAAGATGAATCATGAAATATAGTAAGAAACAATAAACTATAATAAACATAAGTGTTTTAGAGAACAAGATGATTATGTGATTGGCTTAGGTTGCACATGTTTATTCTATGGTAACTCCATTATACGTGAGTGTATAATCGACATGTACACTTTTTATGCTAGTGGGATTAATTATATGACAACTTTTACTCCCCCTACCCCAATCAATACACAAGGATCTGACCAAGTTATGTTACGTACACGATGGTTAGCTTTGCACAATAAGCACATATGAGCATACGAGAGTACATAAGAGCACACAATTTGTAATGATAAATACGAATACAAGGAGTACACAATGCACATGGTAAAGTACGTGAACATAAAATATTCGATGTATCCGTTGAGGGGATAACATCACATGACAAGATCCATAGAGTACTGGTCCATAATAACAATGTGTCAGCATCAAGTAAAGTAGTCTAAAGAAGCCAATATAAATATTATCATGAATAAAAACTAACAAAGAATGTACTCGCATGATACCCTGAGCAACTGATGTATATCGGTGTCCGAACAGGATTCACAGAGTCCTATTTAATGAGATACATGTTACAATGTGTTCAATATATAATAATTGAAGTATACAATACAATCTACATGATATTAGGCCTCTCTAGTTCAAAGTCAACTCTGGTCAACTCTCTTAGTCAACTAAGTCAAACTTAGGTCAAACTTGGTCAAAAGTCAACTAGGCTATTGGTCAACATGGGCCTTAACTAGTCTAGCCCAGATTTTGGCTAATAGGCTATGCAAGAAGGTTCAACAAAATCCTATATTAACTAGCTTATAATTCTACACATAACTCATAGGTATCACATATATTAGGTAATGGCACTAACCCTTATATTACATATTTATATAGGATACCATATCACTAAAACCCAAGGATACGCACTCAATAACACATGTACTATATATATAGTTACCATGAACCAAAAGGCAAAAGCTAAGGCAAGTCCTCAACTCACCAAACCAATACATAAAGCAACCTCATCCTGACATATGTGTGTAACATATATATGCAACATGAAAATAAACAAGGATAGGGAAGTGTGCATGAATGTGAAGGATAATGTGTACAGATGTCTATTAAGAGTCCTGATACATGTGGCAGGGTAATTTACCAAAAGAGAGTTTGAGTGTCTAAACTCTATTACTGAACAAGGGGATTTGGGTAGAACAATTTATGAAACTGGGTTGAACCAATGAGGGCAGAACATGGTCTATACTGGGACCAAGTTGAGAACCATACATTGTAAAATAATCTGGTGAAAGAATGGACATATCTTGTATAAGTGAGAATCATAAGGAATAATACAACTTAGCATGGCCATATTGTGAAAGGGTGAGGATTGATACAAATGGTTGATGCAATGACTGAACAGTTATGTAGGATGGACATTTATATAATGCTAATGACTAAAATGGTATGTTTAAGAGTCTGAACTAAAAATAGCATCAAGTGCCTCCATATTCAAAAGGAATTGATACTCATAAGACAAGCATAGACTGCAAATCCCTATAACTGATCAATATAGGCAGCAGGATATCAAAGTTTATATATATATATATATATATATATATATATATATATATATATATATATATAAACATAACTGATACTCTCCTATGTGACCTATAGCATGAATTTAACATGATGGAAGTGGGGGACTGAAAGTACCTACTTATACTAAGAAATCTATACTCTAGCCTCCCCCTCTAGCCAAATTCCTGATACCCAAATAGTATGGATTGGACAATGGAGGTAGGGGAGATCAAAATCTAGACTGAACCAAGCTTAAGGTGGTTTAGACACATGGTGAATTGATCCGATGTGAGTTAATCTGGAATGGGAAGTTAAGGATACAACTAAAGGCTGTTATATTAAATGTAAATGATTTTACAGTGGACTAACCCAAAAATGCATAAAAACTGAACAATTAATTACCTGAACCTAACAAGGATGGACAATGATGTGAATTTGGACTGATACTCTAAGAGTATTAGTCAATAAGACAAATAGAAATTGGGTATTAAAGGTGCAAGGTGTACACCTGAATGTATAATAAAGGAAATGAGCAGAATAATTAAATGGACAAATATTAGAGGTATTGGGTCTGGACATTATATAACTCTAATACAAAGAAGTGAATGCTACCTGATAGGGACTGGAATGATATGCAAATGGATGATAACAAGTCCAATTAAGGACTGATCTCGATTAAGAGTACATGCCAAGTAAAGGATGAATATATAAGAATGGGGTCTGATAAATTGTGAGTTATCTAATCCAAACATGGATTGAATCATTAAGAAAGTGGGGTTAGATAATGCAGTCAATGACTAAGGGCTGAACCAAAAGATGTGGGCAGAGCATGATATCTGTTGCTCAAGGTAGTGGTTGGATTCAAAGGGTCATACAGTAGTATATTAAAGGGGTAGATTCGATGCCATGAGTTCGAATGTTGGTTACAGAGAAATATAGATACAGGTAGTATATTATGTAATGGCATGTGTACATATGGATTGACACTGAACAAGAGGGTTCAATACTAGGATATACCGGACAATCTTCTAATTTGGACAGGGATAATATTGAACACTAACAGGAGAAATAGGGATTAATGTTCAAGTATCAAAAAGGTAGGGGATATCTGGAATCACCCAAATAGAGGCTGAAATAGATGCTCAGATACCAAATGGGACCCAATGTTCCCAATGGCAGAACATCAAATAGCAGGGCTATGAAGAGAATATAGTGGTGAAATGTAGTGATGGAATGCAGTCAAAAGCAGTGAGTGAATGAGTGTATGCAATGGTTATAAATGCAGTGATATGTGAATATGTGTGTGTGTGTATATCAGTGGCAATAGAGAATGCAGTATATCAAAGGCAAGTGAGTGTGAGTGTATGTAACCATGTTTGTGTGTGGTAGAGTGAAGAGTGCAATGGTGTGAAGAGTGAAGAGTGCAATGGTGTGAAGTGTACATCAAAGCAAAAAAGAATGCAGTATTCAAATACAGGGTGTGTGGATCTCCGATCGCATAAACTGAAACTTGCAGGTCATGCCATGGCTCGAAGCCCCATGCCTGGGTCTATATGTCAGTCACCTAGCCAACCTACCAAATTGACTAGGATGTGAAACCAATGCGTATCAATTGAGAACAGAGACCCTAGTAGCAGGGCATGCACTGTTCAATGGCCCATACTTAGCTGAGCATCCCCGTGGCCAAATAAACCTATCAAACCACATCGAATTCACCCTAGAGCAATACACATGTAATATGTGTAGGCAATTAGCAACCCAAATATATAATTATATCAGAAATTGGAGATCAAAACATCCTATGGGGCATTTCATCGAACACTTGAGATACATATTCGATACGGAACGATACGCCCATGATACGCACCGCAAATGAACTCAAACTAGACCCAAATCATTTCTAGAGCTAGGGGGATCCTAAATGGATGCATCTACATAAAGAAATCTAAAATTTAATAGGTTTAGAGGCTCTTACCAATTGGGAGTTGGAATTCCAATAAAAATCCATAGAATAGATCTACCACCATGCTCCAATGGCCAAATTGCTCCAAATCCTTCCTAGCTAGCCAGTAGAGGCTTCTTCTCTTCAAGAAGAAGAGATTGCAATTAGTTTGGGTGAATTTGGAGTTGATTTGAGGAATAGAGGTATATTGGGGAAGAACACAAATTAGGGTTAGAGTTTCAATAAAAGAGGAAGGAAGGGGGCTAATGATGACTTATATAGTAGGGAAAACCCAATGTGGCCGGCCATAAGGGGTGGGTTAGGGTTTCATCAAGTTGTATTAGCTACAAGTCTTCCTATTTCCATTTTAAGGCCTTTTTAGAAGAAGCCCCAATTGTGACATACAATTAATTAAATTCCTAGCCTTTACTAACCATTCTAGATTAGTTAGAGTCCAACTAACTAGTCTAAGTCCAATAGCTAGGTCTCTATGGTCATGGTAGCCCCCAGTCAAAGTAGTTCTAAGGTTTCACTAGCAAATGACAAAATCACAATATATTAAATTAAATAATATTAAAATAATCAAAATTCACCAAATTTATATTACTAACCTTATTTAATCTATTAAACAATAACTAAAATAATAATTTTTAGAAAGTTCAAAAATACTCTCATTTTAGAAAAGTGGTAGTTACACCACCCACCTGGACGATGAGTTGTCTCGACCGAGCAGTACTTCGAGCAGCCATTGCATGGCTAAGTCCAAACGTCGTTGGCATTTCGATCGCTCCGATTGTGCTAAGCGGGACGGGGCATTACATTATACACTACTCAAAAAAGTTTCGTCCTCGAAACTTTTTGAGTACACACTCATCGACTTAAACAATCTCCGAAATTGACTAGCATCAATGCCTAAATTAGTATTCAATTTCATTTCAAACCAATAATCGTATACCATTAATCCTTTGCTTAAAACACAATTTTAAAATCCTTGATACCGTTCAGTTCCTTCAGTCTCAATCGGATTCAAACGTATCACTTAATTGGATCGGGCATATATTTCAGGCCTCCCCAAAATACATATATTTCAGCCATGCCTTATGATAGAGAATCTGCTATTTTTACTCAAGTCGGATCGTGCCCATATTCAGGCATCCCTAAAATATATGTATTTCAGTCGAGCCTCGTGAGTGGGGTTTTCATATTCTTGAGTCATTCTATTCACCAATATTCTATTCTATCCATCCTCAAGATCAATCATACTGATACTTACTCTCGAAACAAGGACATCTTGCGTAACTGCTAGGCCATTTTATCCAGGCTAAAGGCAACGTCAGTATTAGAATCATAGTTTCCAAACAATAATATCAATACTGACCCTAATCCTAAGGTCAAACCAAAGTTGATAGTACGAGACTTTCTATCCAAGCTCGTATCACTCAAATTTCTAAACATCGAGCATATATTCTCCTATTCGTACTTGCAACACTTAGTCCAAGGGGTCCGAGTCGTTCAGCAAAGCCATACTATGGTAAGTCCCGGTCAACCAATTCCTCGACATATTAATATCACTCGTCCAACAAATAATTCGTGTAGATAGAAGTCTATCTCTTCGAACACATTCGATATAATCCACCTATCCATCCTTCCCAAGTCAAGCATGCTATGATACGATTTGTCACTAAACCATAATCCTCATTCTATATTCCCTAAGTTGCTTATCATAATCCGCGTATTCGATCACAAGGTCATCTAGCATAACAATATGTCATGCCCCAATCTCACGTAAGTCTGATTATCCATGGTGGACATGAAATCACCATGTTAGCGATCTCGCAGGATAATCATCCTCATTAGGGCATAACTTTTACTTTTCAGTCTAGACTAATTCTTTCTCGATACGCAGATAGGATCTACTCAATCCTCAACTTTACTTAATCGTCAATCAAAAGTCTCACCAATCCTCGAATTCACCTACGCATGAAACCATAAGTCGAAGCAATCCAAATTGCTATGTCCTGATCTCCCAAGTTTGATCATTCTCACTGGAGATGAATCACCATGTCAGCGCTCACGCTGAATGATTAACCCAAATCCGACATAATGTATCTGCGAGGCTGGAGTTGCGCTCGTATAAGACAAGATCGTCGACGTTGTGGTTATCTTCAACGCAATTAAGACACTCGCATTTTCATTCAAGCATTCATTCCAATCAATATCCCAAGTATAACATCCATCAAAATAATAACACTTTACACGATCGTTATTCCTCGAATCGGAGTACCCCCGAGTTATCGCATATCAATCTTTGATATGTCTCAATACCATCGATGATATACGTAACTGACGATCTTCCTTTGCAACGAACTTCGAGTCATACAACTGATGTTATAACCCGAACTGGATGTACCACAATCTCTTCGATATTCAAGATCAATTCTTTCAAACCCAAAATCACGTATGTTCATCCGTTTATCGTTAATCATCTAGCAACAATTTCCTCAAGTTGTATCATTTAATGCTAACTCAAATCTTTGAGCAAATTTACCCAAATCCTTAGAGTCCCTTTCGTAACTTTAAAATCAAAAATTTTCATGCACTCTATCTTTCCATCGTGCTAACTTTTCGTATACAATTCATATCGATTTCCTCGATCGAGTCATCTGTTCGTTACACCTTAACTTTTCTTCGATTCAATCTATCTTTTCTTATCACTTTACATTTTGTGCTCAGCATAATCCTAATATGATGCACGCCATTTTCGTTGTTCGTTCGAATCAAACTCATACTAACTTGAATCACTCATTCTAAGGCTTTGCATAATCGTCGCTTGTTGATAGACTCATTGGCACCCCGTATTTTCAATCGATCAACATTCCTGAGGCTATCCCATATACCACTAAGGGATGAAGTTATTCAACAAATCCTTGAAACAAGTTTTGAATCATCATTCGATTACTTCGAATTTCCATTCAACTATTTCTTAATTTCAAGCATGCTCAACAATATTGCATTGATGATTAACATTGTCCGATGGCATCCCTATCGATAGCCATTCTGCATTCTATGACTCAAGTCAAATTCCATCCTATTTAAAAGGATTCGAGGTTAGCACATGACTTTTCTAAGGTCGACTTATTTCTTGGTCTATATGCCCAGCCCGACTTAGCTAACCGTGCTTACATGAAGTTAACTTTTGTTCAACCAATTTTCTTTTGTGCTATATTTCAAAATGTATAGACTTATTGTATGGACATCCCATGGGACATTTGAGAGAGGGCACCAATGTATCAATCGTAATAATAACATCAGAGTTTATGGAACCAACATCAGAGTTAAAGAATTCAATCAAAAGTCCAAGGACGTAAAGCCGTACTCTGATACCATTATGTTACGCCCCGGTCCCATAAGACCGATCGTCCTTACTAAGGTGTGATGTCGCACGAGCCTAGGTTGTGCTCGTGCAAGACAGGTTCTATAATGGTCGATTACAACAACTTGCGCCGGGGTCGTTGCATAGAAGTTCTAAACAGAAATATTGAATATACAAGGCAACACAAGCATTGAAACAAAATTAGAATCTTCTATTGGTATTGACATATGATTACAACAGTGCGTAGCCAAGATTACAATCACTCAAGCTTACTTTTCTATCTGATTATAAGTCACTCAGCTCTCTCATCTCTTAATACAATTTGACAAGCCAGCAGAAGTTTCAGATAGACGATGTCCATAAATTATGTTCTATATAAGTTTAGACTCCATACGGTCGCATGCCTCAAAAAGCCAAAAAACTTTGTGCCTCGACATATCCAAGAGAGCTCCGCACCAACGAGCTTCTACCTGTGCTTGAACATGGAAATTGTGTAGGTGTCAGTACTCAACTGTACTGATGGAATGAGCTCCTCACCCGCCCATACAAAAGCAACATGATTATTTACTTTATACAACATAATTCCTTATGATTGTCTTTCTATTCTTGCCTAAGGATCGATTTTAGGACACAGACTCTTTGCCTATTTGTGTCTCTAGACTATCCCCGTGCCATTGTACCGATAACTTGATTATCGTTGTGCATGTAGACCATTCTCGTACTAGCAACATGAGTGTATCTACTCGTGCTTGTCTTTCCGACTCATACTTTGGGACACAACAACTTATTTTGTGTCATCAACTTTGTCCGTGATTTAAACATCGAGGCCGTGCCTCACATTTAACACGACTTAACCAACTTTGTCTTATAGTCCTTTCTGACTTAACTCGAGATGACTTAATCCGACTTGTGGACCTTGTGTTGATGAATCAAACATGATGCCACATTCGTGCGAAAGTATGTATCCTTGTTATAGCCAAATCATAGGCACAATAATGGTGGTGTAACCATGCACACCCACTTAACTCACTTTGTTCCATACTTGCACTATCTTTGAATTCGACCGACACCGTGCATAGGGATTTTCGCTTAGCACACCAGCTTATCTATGTGAAAGGTCACTAGCAATGTCAAGCTATCTTAGACTTATAGCTGGGTTAGACGGCGATCCTTTTGCATGCATGCAAAAGTTTTCGAATCACCCATGCCGATTCATTACAGGCACATGCTATAACTCGCTTCTCCCGAGCCGACATGATCCTGATGCCCCGACAATCATTCGAGAAGACTACACCTTGCTAACAAGTTGTCCATGACCATGCAATGGAGCCTACCTAACTCACCAGATGACTCAACTTGTGTCTTCTTTAATCATGACCATGCTTTCCATACTTCATGAGAGACTCCTAAGCTACGGGATCGGTTTCAATAATAAATGATCGCACGAACTTCTCTATCTTTTGAAATCTAGGGAATGGCTATTGCATAGCCTTCCAGTTTGACTTGAACAAACGTGTTCCTTAAACCGTGGCATACTTATCCTTGAACCAACCGTGTCTTATGCCTTAAACTAGCTTATGTTCTATGCGACACTACTGACCAAGTCCTACTTTATATGATGAGCCTTAAGATCGTGGGACTATGTGACTTTGAAAACCCAAAAAAATATGGGATAGTGGTTGCTATGACTTCGATAGCCCAACAAAACTCTTGCCTAACTAAATCTTGCAACTGACTTAACCCGTGGGACAAGCAAAGGCTAAGCCAAGCCTTAGACGATAGGACCGTGCATGCTTTATCAAGCATTTATACGTGCGGCACCTATGACTTAGGCTAATTTCATAACTTTGTGGCAACTTAGACCAACTTTTTTTCTTCCAGCCTTGGGACGAAGGATCGAGGGTCATTTGAAAGCACGACGTGTAACACTTCTAAGCCGACCATCGAATATTTCCTTATTCTAACTCAATCCGACCCAACTTGGGATTATTCCCTTAGCTATGTGGATTCGTCACTTTTATTATCAAGCCTACTTGTGTAGTTGAAAACTTTCATTTTATTAGTGTGAAGGCCAAGCTGAGGCAAGTTTACCGAAGCTACCCACCTGAGCGAGGAGTTGCCTCGACCAAACAGGACTTTGAGTAGCCGTTGCATGGCTAAGTCCCAATGCCGTTGGCATTTCGATCCCTCCGATTGAGCTGAACGGGTCGGGGCATTACATGCTATGCCGACAGAGAACCAAAAATGCATGCTAAAAGACTTACATGCAGCTGATGGTAAGCTATATAGAGTTGACTCAGGTGCTTCAGCACCCGAAATGAGTCAACTCTCAAAGTTTTCCTTCCATTTTGGTGTATTTTATGTGTTGGAACCAAGTCAGGGGGCAAACCTTATGGTGCAAACCCATGCGCCTGTATTGGCTGTGCGTATGAGGTGAGTTTGACTCACAATACGTGCTGCTCTCCTACCAATAATTTGGGTACATTTCCTGTACTAGAATCGGATCAGGGGACACATCACTCACATGACCACCTGGACGCTTAGCTTTGCCATGCACTTAAAAAGGTGCAAATGTGAAAGTCTTTACACACGATTTGCATACTGTGGTCACTCACAGATGTAGATCTAAAGAGATGAGCACCATGCATAATACACCCCTCATAGGGCAAAATTGTGCAACGGTCACTATCAACTTCTGCTGTTGTAAAACAGTGGCTCCACCACCAAAGTAGTCTGTGTTTCAGCGATCGCAATTTGTCGCACCTGTTCGGCATCGCCTCGAAAAGAGGGTGCCAATTGACGATGAGTAAGAATCCTTGGTTTCTTCGTGCTTTATCATCTCCAGTTCTCATGCACTCGAGAGAAAGGCAAACACCACCAACCCTCTGACCTCGGCTAGTTCATCGACGAGCCGACCGAAAAAAAATAAAGAAATAATACCTACGACCGGGGTATTCCAGAATAGTTGGTTGATGATGAAGGCTGCATCGGCAGCATAAGCTGGGGGTAGTCAGACCATGATTGTCCACAACAATCCCTCATTCGAAGGTAAGGGTATCTACCAAGGAATTGACACCGATGTGGCTTGGGTTACCAGTTCGAGGGGTCAGAAGAGGAAGCTCTTATGCTAACCTTTCTGCAAGAAAGTGAGGCTGAAAGTAAAGCATTAACCAATCCATCTAGTTTGACCCATATTATGCCTGTCTACATGACAGGGGGTGGATATGAAGAAGAGGAAGATGCTTCAGCTCCAGATCTCGTGTGTCGTATGGATATTTTGGTAGCAGGCCTGAAAACCCTTTCCACCAAGATGCAGTCCTTGATTCAAGTCATGTTCGAGATCTGAATACCCTAACAGTCCAACCATCGTGTCATGACCCGCACCCGCTTTTCGGGATATGAGTGCATGTCCAAGCCAGCATACGCTGCAGAATCGGCGGTATAACGCTGTCAAGCCCGCAATAAATAAATGTTCAAAATAAACTTATTTGCTTATTCACATTTCTAATAGATTATAATATTTACAAGAATTATATTAAAAAAATATAATGTTCTTACATATTTGAAATGACTACAACACAGCTATCTAATCTCTTGGTTTCTGCCTGCTAGTACACCCGTATCTTTCAAAGCTAAGTGAAGCCACAGCTAGCCTATAAAATGTTGGTTTTCAGTCAGGAATGGAATAAGCACACAAACCGACGGCAATGCAAAAACACAATAGAATTCACAAGACATGAAAATAACATATGTGAAATGAAACTAGAAAGTAACTGATGTCATAGCATGTCTAGAAAGCAAGTTTATAACTCCACAACAAGATGTATCAACTGGAGAAACATGTAACTAGTATGTCATGGCAAGTGGTGAAGAAAATAAGGAAAACAAGTAAAAGAGAACTATCTATGTGTTTTGAAATATCTTGTTCGACATGTGGATGGCTATGGAGTAAATTCGGTACCCCGTACGTGAATTGTGCGACTGCTATCTGACAAGAATAGACATTTTGGGGATATTTTTGGGTAGTCCACATGTGTACTAAGATATTTCTCCGTCCAGCTAGTACTCATGGAATCCAGTCGCAAGCAGGGTAAATATGTAAATGACAGTCAAGAGGTATAAACAAAACCATAAAACTATTCTGTGTTGTAATGCCTGTTGTCCGTATTACGTATTTTTGGAATACGTGTACGTATTTTATTCTGTATTGCATGATTCCTTGTTTAGCCTGCATCTTGGCTTGGTTATTTCTTGGCTTGGTTCGGTTTTCTTTGGTCTATCATGGACCAAGGGTAAACCCCCTACCTACCACCACCATTCATATTTATTACCCCTTCTTCTTTCTCTCTTCATTTATCATCTTCTTCTTCCTCATTTACTTCCTTACCTACCAGAGAGAGGAGAGAGAGGTCTAGGCAAGTGCAACTTGCTTCATGGAGGAACTCTGATTTTATTACTCCATTCTCTTCTTTACTACATTCTAAAGCACTTTAGAACTTGGCATTTTTACTTTCTATGGCTAGATTCTTGTAGATCTAGGTTTATGTCATTTTCGAATTTCTTAAGTTTTGATCTACTTAATCTTGTTATTTCCTAGTTTTGATGGTTCCATGTTGTAGAGAATCTCGTTCTACCCCATTTTGACCTATAAAACTTTTGATTTGGGGCTCCGGATGAAGGTTTTGTGTAGTTTGGAAGCCATGGTTGCTTGGCTCCTCTTCTCGGACAAGTGGAGAAGAAGAGCAGTACTTGGCCGCATAAATCCTCATGCGGCAAGTTTCTAGCCGCATGGCCTTTCCAGCCGCATGAGACTCGTTCGAGCTCAGCCGCATGGAAAGTCCTTCCCAGCCGCATAAGACTTGCTTGAGTACTTGACCGCATGAATCTTCAAGCGGCGAGTAATTGAGCCGCATAGCTTTTGGCCGCATAAGATTTCTCATCTCGCTGGCCGCATGAGACTTGACCCGGATCCAGCCGCATAGCCTTGCTCAGACTCAGCCGCATGAGCCCATGTCGTCTTGAGTCGCATGGACTTCATGCGGCTAGCTTTCAGCCGCATGAGTTCCTTCGTACCCAGCCGCATATGTATCGCCCTTGCTCAGCCGCATAGGACCTTGTCTGATCCTAGCCGCATATGCTGTTGAACTCCGGCCGCATGGCAATTGCTCCCTTCGCAGCCGCATAAGCTGACTCCCCTTTGTCCGTATGAAACCGCCCTTCCAGCCGCATGCGCCCCCTTGTCTTGGCCGCTTGGGACCCAGTGACCCTGGCCGCATATGCTCTCCTAATTGGGCCGCATGAGTCTTACCCTTTCCTGACCGCATATGCTTTAGCCGAATGGCTCTTCTATAGCCCTGAATATTGATATTTTATTAGATATTTTATATCCATTTTTTTATGAACTCGAAAGTCATGAATTTATTTAATATGTTTAGAATTGATAATTGAGCACGACCTGACAGTGACCCGTAGTGGTGCACTCCTGACATGACTAACCTGACATGACCTGATAGTGGCCCGTCGTGGCGCACTCCTGACAAGTACACCTGACATGATTATCTCGAATAGCTGTTGCGACGGCTACCTGATATGACATGACCTGTATAATTAACCTGGATACCGTGGGCGATTGTGTTTGAACAAATAATCCAGTCCTGTCTTGCATCATGTCTAAGAGGGGACTCCTGAGTACCACGGTCAGGAGTACCTACTGAAATAGACTAAGGCTAATAACTAGATTAATACATTAGTCATGAAGACATCTCCCAGCTGTAGGCAATCACGTTACCTGGGCACGCCTTGGGATCTGTAGCCTGCCGTCGAGTAGGGCACATTTCTAGCACACTGTCATGTGTTGCACCCTTCAAGCTACCTAAGGGTACATTCGTTTTCTGGACGATGTACCCACCTGAATTCAACTCTAATTCTTTTAACCCGGGTAACCTGGATGGACTGCAGGGCTTGTGGCTGTGGAGTAATCTCACTACATCTTGTTAGTAATTAGGCCTGTGATAACCCTAGTTAGTTAAAGTATCAAGCCGTAATTCTTGCTTGGCCGTGAAGTGATTGGATGGAGTCTAACCAGTCTAGTCTTGCCCTGATCCTGTTCTAGATTATTGAATGACCAGAATGCTTGTATTTATTTTACCGATAAATGGTGAGAATTCCAAGTTCTGTTCAGACGAAGGATTACAACCCCAGTCCTTGTTTGGTTTACGGGTTGTAACCTGGTTATCTGAATAGTTCCATGGTTATCTCGTCGTATATCATCCTTATGTATTTTCTTTATTTCCAGTTCTTACTTTATTTATATTTTATGCTGATTGCTGGTTATAGTTCCTAAGTGAAGCTTCCTTTGTGGCACTTGCTCTTTCTGGGGTCTGACCCAGCTGGTTTTGTGTGGCCAGATTTCGGAGCAGCTCCAGAGGATCTACCGACCTTCCAGCCAGATGGTGGCCACTAGACGGAACCCTGGCAACGAGTGGGTTATTTTTGGCTCTCCCACTCTATTGTAAAAATATTCTTTTGAGGCGTTTAACCGACGAGCACCTGTTTAGCTCGATTGCACTTACTTACTGTCTGCCTACGGGCTGTAACATGATTGACAGATCCTAGGGTTGATCATGTATGACTAAACTCTTGCTAGTCCTAACATTTTGTAACGACTAGCTTCATGATCAGCTGAATATGTAATGTTTGGGACGCCTTACTATTGTATATTTAGTGATCATACTTCTTGTAACCTTTTACTTACTTGCTTGTGATTGAGACACTAGGCTTGTTCATGACCTTAAGAGACTGTTGGCTTGTAGATAAACCCTCATGTATCTTGACAGCCGTGACCGTATAGCGAGATGGATTCCATTTTATATACGTAGCTGGCTATGTCTGCCCCCGCTCTCCAGTATTCTGGTTCTGGGGCGTGACATGTGTGACCACGTGTCATCAAGCAAACGAGCGTATGTATAAACATGAAATGGAAACTACTATGAATCGAAAGCAATCAGAAAGTGCACTTGCCTGAATCCTTGCACAAACCGTAGTCACAATTCGAGGATGAGGGGATTGTCGATCTAGAAGCTGTCAACTTATAACATATATCGTACCACGAACCATGCACGAAAACCACAAGTCAATTCTAAGGTTCTAGTTATATATTCATGGAATAAGTGGCTAATGGGTTACAAATCTAATAATAGTTAATTCTGAAATAAATTACTTAAGAACCTAATTTAACCTAATAATAATCTGAATATAACCTGAACATGCAAATTTGGCCATAAAAAGTCATGTTTCCAATTTTGGAAACCATTGCATGCAAATCGAGACATACTATTGACTATCTAGTCAAACGTCATGAACTCAAGGTTTTGAAAGTGCACCTTAGTAGATTTCAGTACCACGAGTGTGCTGGAATCAACCGTGCCAAAAATTCACGTTTTGGTCAAAAGATATTGTCGTTATAGCTAATCGTGACCAAAACGGTAATTCACCAATCAATTTTGAGTTCAAACGAATAACTAAAATACTATATGAATTAATTAATTTCTAGGAAAATTATATGTCGTAGAGCTCTTTGTTAGCTTTCCGAAACTTCAAATGGTTCAAGATTTCGATTTTCGGTTCTCCCGAAATCTCGAAAAGTGCAAAATGTGTCAAGTTTCGGACAACCGACACTCTACAAATTTTACAGAAATTAAGGTTCCGAGATAATAAAAATAAATTAGATATTTGAAAGTATACCTCAATACGAATCCAACAAAAAAAGACAGCAGTCAAAAAGGAGGTTGGAGTTGTCCGCAATCGCCTCGGGAAGTCGGGGGTCTCCTTGGAACAAGTTTCCTCAAAATCGGCCAGAATTAAATTAGGGTTTACTATTCAGCAAAAATATATATATAGGGCGGGTACAGTCAGCATCCGCTGACTGGGCACTACAATGGCTGACGGGTGGGCTCGGCTAGCGCTGACTGGGTATGACTGGATAATTAATTACATAAAATAATTTAAAAATCATTTTAAGGCCAAATAAACTCAAATAAAATCCTACAAATTCCTAAAAAAATTGTAGAAAAATACAGAAAATATATCTAACCTCCTAGAATATAAATAAAAATAATTTACCTTATATTAGTCTTAAATGGCCTCATAATAAATATTGGAAGCCATTAAAATATATAAAACTTAATAAAATAAATATCTAAAAATTGCAGAAAATTCTATAAAATTGTAGAAAATATTGATCACCTACTAGAGCCTAAATAAAATACAGGATATCAAAATAGTCTCAAATAACCTATTGTAAAATCTTGATAGTCATTAAAAATATTAAATCTTAATAATTAAATATCTAAAAATATCTAAAAATTATAATAAGCTATAAAATAATTAAACAAGCTTATATAAACCTTATAAGGACCAAATGACCATAATATGATCATAGCTTGTAACTCCACTTTTCTAAGAATGAGTTTTCTTTTGTAATTTACTTAAGATTTTATTTTTCAATAATGATTTATTAATTATTTATATTCCCATTTATTAAATTTGTTAATTATATTTCTCAAATTTCTATTTAAAACTCATTGGCTAATCATTAGGGATTTTTTACAAATTCTTATAATTAACGTATTTTACAATAATTTGATTGAATTAATAATTTTTACTAATTATTGATTTTATAAATTATTTTACCATTTAGTAGTTTATTAAATCTATTTGAATTTTTCCTATGTTATTTTCAGCCATTCAGCCCCAACCCAATCAGTTTTCCCAGCCCATTTGGCAATGGGCCAGTCTTTCCTATTTTTTTCAGCATTTTTCTCAAGCCCAGCCCGGCCTGCTAGTCTTAGGCGCGGATCCGGTTAGCCTTAGGTGCGGATCCGGGTACAACCCACAACCGTGACCCTATAACCCAATTAAACCCAACCGTTGAGTTTAAACTCATTCGTTTAATTCAAATCCATTTCAATTCATTCAATCCACTCCTCTTTGTTAGCAGCTGCTGGGAAGAGTCGACGACGACGACGACGTCGACGGACGCGCCGAGAAGGATCCAGCCCCTTCCAGAAGCTTCTCCCCAACTGCCTAACTACCTACCTCATCCCCACCGTCGATCCCCAACAACCCAACTCTCCCCGACCGTCGAATTATAACGGCCACTGCCCGCCCAACGGCCGGTCAGGTGCCCGGCCAACCGCCTGACAGACGCTCCACCTACAAATAGGCCATCGACCTCTTCTCTTTCATCACTACTTCCTGGACGGCGAAGCCTGCCGCGATCGCCTCTGGATCTCCTTCCGTTTTCCTTACGAGTGTCACCTTCGGTTCCCGTATTTCGTATTCCTGTGCGCATTTGGAATTTTCTTGAATTTTCTGGTAATTATTTTCCTGTATTTCCCGTATTTGGCCTTGGGCCGACTTTATTAACTTATTGGGTTGCATTACGGATTTGGGTTTAATTTTTTTTATTATATTTATTATTATTATTATTTCATAGGAGATGGGCCCTTGGAGGGTTCGGCCTGGCTTGCTTTGGTCGGAATTGCTATGGATCACTTTAACCTACACTATCCCTTACCTCCACCACACCACCACCCATTAATAACCTTACCTACCATTCTCTCTCTTCATTAACATCAACACCACCAGCATCCTCTTCTTCTTCTTCCTCTTAAAACCCTTTAACTCCACCATAGGCAAGTGCATCTTGCCATCAAAAGAAAAGAAACCATGATTCTTCTTGTTCGGAAGTTTTGTTTAGCTAGTTTAGAACAATATTAGAACTTGGAATTTCTTGATTTGAAGCATGGATCTCTCTAGATCTAACTTTTCATTAATCTCGGTTTTCCTTGAAATTCATTTAATAAACTTTGATTTGGATGGTTTTTGAGGTTTCTATGTTGTGGAGAATTAAGTTTTATACAACTTTAGTCTTTACGAAATCTGATTTCGTTTTAAAATGAGAAAGTTATGGATTTTGCAAGTTTTAGGGGTTGGGTTCTTCCTCTCAGCTAGAGGTAGGAGAAGAACTCCTCCTTTCCCTTTGTTGGCAACACCAGTGGTGTTAC
The DNA here is from genome assembly GCA_029216955.1 of Iris pallida. NCBI lineage: Eukaryota > Viridiplantae > Streptophyta > Magnoliopsida > Asparagales > Iridaceae > Iris > Iris pallida. The sequence continues at coordinate 1,299,878 of JANAVB010028000.1, read as the reverse complement.
GCCATGCGGTTGCAGCCGCTACGCGTGCTGCCAGCGGCCAGCGCTTTACGCGAGCGGCTCTGCGCGTGTGGGGGGACACCTCCTCCTCCTTTTCCCCTCTGCGCAGCCTCTACGCAAGCAGCGGGCCCCTAGCTCTACGCGGCAGCCGCTGCAGCCTCTACGCAAGCAGTGGCCCCCCCCCTTTTTCTCGCTGCATTACGTGCGCGCGCTCTGCGCGAGTGGGGCCCTCTCCCGTTCCCAGCTGCTGGCGCCAGCGTGGGGCCCTCCCCTTTTAGCTGTGCGCAGGAGCAGCACCTCCTCTACGCACGTCCACGTGCGTGGCCCCCCCTTTTTCTCGCTGCCTTACGCGCGCGCTTTGCGCGTGTGGCCCCCCCTTGTTTCAGCCGCCATTTTGCATGTGGGTCCCTCTCCCGTTCCATTGCGCGCTTGCCCCTGTTCCCTTACGCGAGCCGCCCAAGGCCTTACGCGCGCGCTCTTCTGTTTGCCTTACTCCCCCGTGATTTTAATGTTTTCTCTGGGATTCTCCATTTGGTTTTATTTGAGCTTTTGATGTTTAATGTCCACTACATCACTTGATTGGGCTTGACATGCTTGGACACAAATTGGAGTTTTTGTGACTTGTTATTTTTCTTCAACCTGCAACTTGTAAACCGACCTGATGACTTGAACATGACTTGGCAACATGTAACTCGACAAGAGACCATGACCTGATGAATTGATAATTTGGGCTACTGCGGTAGGCTCACCTGACTTGCTACTTGACATGACACCGTGGGTGTGCATCCTGTGCTTGCTTAAGCTACTTGTCCAGTCTTGCATCATGTCTAGGACGTGATCCCCTGGGTACCACGGCAAGGGACTCACACTAAAATTGGACTAGGTAATGAGTAGACCAAATTAGAACATGGAGAATTCCCGGTCACAGGCAGTCTCGTTATCTGGAGGCATTAATGGACTTGTAGCTTGCCGACGAGTAGAGCACATTTCCAGCACACTGTCATGTGTTGCACCCTCTAAGTCACCTAAGGGTACACTTGTCTCCCGGGCGATGTACCCACCTATACTCTCAACCCGCGGAAGGATAACTGGATGGTCTGCAGGGCTTGGGACTGGGAGTTTCTCACTTGCATCTTGTTAGTAATTAGGCTTGTGATAACCCTAGTTAGTTAAAGTAGTAAGCCGTAGTACTTGCTTGGCCGATTGTGGATGAATGGTGTCCAGCCCCGTTTAAGTTTTGTCTAGCCCCTGCACCTGGAACTCTTGATCATGATTGTTTTACTTATCCCTAACGATAAATGGGTAGAGACAGTGAACTACTCAGGCGAAGGGGTACAATCCCGGTCCTTGTTTGGTTTAAGGATTGTAACCTGGCTCCCGGAATGGTTCTACATCCCTAGTCGTTTATCGCTCTGTGTATTTTTATTACTTGTACTTCCTTTATTTCTTATGTTCTGATATGCTGGCTTTTGTTCTTATTTGTGGCCTCCTTTGTGGCACTTGCTCTTTCTGGGATTTGACCCAGCTGGTTTTGTGTGGCCAGATTTCGGAGCAGCACCCGAGGATCTACCGCACCTCCAGCCCAATGGTGACGACTAGAAGAAACCGAGGCTTCGAGTGGGTTTTCTTTTTGTTTCACCCACTTATATGTAAATTAATTATTCTTTTGTGGCGTTGCCGACGAGCACCTGTTAGCTCGTATGTACATTCTCTTGATGTTGTAAACATGATGAACATATCCTAGGGTTGATCATGTAAGATGTACTCTTTGCTAGTCCTGACATTTTGTAAGACTAGCTACTTGATCATCCAATATGTAATATTTGGAACGCCTTATATATATATATTTGATGCTCTAACATCTTGTAACTCTGTTAATTGCTTGAGATTGAGACAATAGGCTTGACATTAAGAGACTGCTGGCTTGTAGTAAACCCTCATATCCAGACAGCCGTGACCGTATAGTTGAGATGTATTCTATTTCAATATACGTAGCTGGCTGTGTCTGCCCCCGCTCTCCAGTATTCTGGATCTGGGGCGTGACACGGTTTAAGTGGTGGCCCATGCAGGTCTTGGCAATCAAGAAATGTGAGGGTTTACCGAATAGATGTCTCAATCAGTACTCGCCCTTGATCTCTGCTCGTATCATCGAATCCCTGAGAATCTTGTCCTGATCATGTGCTTGTATCATTGATCCTTCCTGGTCCTTCCTCATTGTTTTCCTGTGTCGTCTTCTTCAGCGGTACTGTACCTGACCCCGCCAATCAACAGGGTGGAGCACCTCCCGTGGGCCAGCAGCAACCTGGAGATCAAGCCCAGCATTCCGGAGTCGCCTCCAGGGTAATACCTACTGGAGGAGAGTCACCAGTTCGGCCCGTCCAGCCCGCTGAGCCAGATAATGGCACCCTAGTAGGCCTCATCAGAACCTTGATAGCTTCCCAGGATCGTCGCGGAGACGCCTTGCACCAGACTGTGGCAGATGCCTTGACCAGAGGCGGTCATCCAGGAAATCAGGCAGCCAACAGTTTCAAGCGCTTGAACCCTCCCTTCTTTGACGGCAGTAAAGATGCGATTGCCGCGGACGCTTGGCTTCAGGATACCGAGGTGGTTCTAGAAGCAGCTAGGACACCTGAGAATGAGAAGGTGGCGGTGGTACGGCTTCAGTTGTTAGACTTGGCTCGCGATTGGTGGGCAGCTCAGGCCATGGGATTGGCGGCACCAGTTACTTGGACGACGTTCAGAGAGAGATTCCAGACGAAGTACTTTGATGCTGTGGCTCGGTACGATCTGCAGACCAGATTTACCAACTTGAAGCAAGGCGGCAGGACGGTCGATGGCTATGCGACCGAGTTTTCTAGACTGAGTAGGTTTGCCCCCACCTTGGTGGCAACCGAGTATGATAGGGCCCAGCGGTTCCAGCAGGGGCTGCATTTAGAAATCTTGTTGGCAGTTGAGCAGTTCGAGCACCAGACGTTCGACGCAGTATTGAGGGCGGCTAGGAGGCATGAGTACACCTCCCAGAGAATTGTGGACAGGACCGGAGGCAGGAAGCGGTCCCATAGTCAGATGCACCAATCATCAGCCCCAACCCCGGTAGCTAGGGGTATAACCATTGGAACTCCGAGGCGGGCGGCCTCAGTGACGTCGGTTCAGCATTCGATCCCGACGTACCCGCAGCAGCAGAAGCAGAAGCAGTCTTCCGCGGTGGGATGTTCTCATTGCGGGAAGTCGGGCCATGTAGTGGCAGAGTGTCGGAGGGCGCAGGGATTGTGCCTGGCTTGTGGAGCGGCTGATCACAAGATAGGAGCCTGCCCGAATAGGGGTAGCTCGTCCTCGTCCAACCTAACCAGTCCATCGGTTAGAGGACCGGCACCAGTACCTCAGCAGCAACAGCAGTACCAGAGGCCATTGGCGACCCAGGCCCAGGCCTTCCAGCAGCAGAACCAGCAGCAGTTCACCCAGGCTCCAGTGCAGAGCAGGCAGAGAGGTTTCCAGCAGAGGGGACCCGCAGCTAGAGGTCAGGCTATGATGATGACCATGGAAGAAGAAGTTGCACCAGGTGAGGTAGTGGCAGGTACTATTCTCGTCAACACCTTTCCAGCATCTGTATTATTTGATTCTGGTGCATCACATTCATTCATGTCTGCACGATTCGCGACACGGATAGGATTGGAGCCCGAGTCATTATCAGTGAGGCTCAATATACTTACTGGTAATGGTCTTGTGGGAGTAGATCGAGTGTTTTCCTCGTGCCGGATCGTAGTTAGCGGTAGAGAGTTCCCCGCTAGATTCATAGAATTCCCTATGGCAGACTATGATGTAGTCCTAGGCATGGATTGGTTGAGGAACCATTATGCTAGGATAGACTGCCATGTTGGCAGAGTTGTCTTTAGTATTCCCGGGGAGCCAGAGTTCTCCTTTTCCAGAGGCGCCGTAGAGCCATCTCCTCCAGTATTACGGATGGCAGTAGCAGCAGTGCAGTTGCCCCGGATAGTTGAAGAGTTTCCAGATGTCTTTCCAGAGGAACTTCCAGGGATGCCGCCAGAACGGGAGATCGAGTTCACCATAGACTTGATTCCTGGGACAGCACCAGTATCAGAGCGAGTCTACAGAATGGCACCTTCAGAGTTAGAGATCTTGTACAATATGATTGAAGAACTTAGAACCAAGGGATTCATTCGTGCTAGTGGATCGCCTTGGGGAGCCCCGATGCTTCTTGTGAAAAAGAAGGATGGTACGTCCAGGTTATGTGTAGACTATCGTACCTTGAATTCAGTGACAATCAAAAACAGATACCCTCTCCCGAGGATAGATGACTTGTTTGATCAACTCAAAGGGGCTTCAGTTTTCTCGAAGATAGACTTGCGGTCAGGGTACCACCAGATCAGAGTCAGAGAGCAGAACATCCCGAAGACAGCATTCAGATCTAGATATGGGCATTGGGAGTTCCTTGTTATGCCCTTTGGAGCAACCAATGCGCCGGCAGTGTTCATGGATCTCATGAACCGTATTTTCATGCCTTACTTGGATCAGTTTGTGATAGTGTTCCTTGATGACATCCTGGTCTACAGCAAGAGTGAAGCAGAGCATGAACAGCATCTCAGAGTTGTTCTCCAGATTCTCAGAGAGCACCAGTTGTACGCCAAGTTCAGTAAATGCGAGTTCTGGCTCGATCGCATTTCGTACTTGGGTCACATCATTACTAGAGGAGGAGTGGAAGTAGATCCCCAGAAGATTGTGGCTATCGAGTCATGGCCAGTACCCAGTTCAGTGGCAGAGGTTCGCAGCTTTCTAGGATTGGCCGGCTACTACCGGCGGTTCGTCTCAGATTTTGCAAGGATTTCAGCGACGATGACCCAGTTGACCCGCAAGGATGTGCCGTTTGTTTGGACAGCAGAGTGTCAGGAATCATTTGAGAAGTTGAAGCGAGGTTTGATTACGGCTCCCATACTCACACTTCCAGATGGGACCGGAGGATTCACAGTTTATTGCGACGCTTCAGGCAGAGGATTGGGATGTGTTTTGATGCAGCATGGGAAGGTAATTGCTTATGCATCACGTCAACTTCGTGATCATGAGAAGAATTACCCGACCCACGACTTGGAATTGGCCGCGGTAGTGTTTGCTCTGAAGCTTTGGAGACACTATTTGTACGGAGACAGAGTGGAGATATTCACTGACCACAAGAGCCTGAAATATGTTTTCACCCAGAAAGATCTTAATATGCGGCAGAGAAGATGGCTCGAGCTACTTGTGGATTATGATGTGAACTTGCAGTATCACCCAGGGAAGGCCAACGTGGTAGCAGATGCATTGAGCAGGAGAGCCGGAGTTTATTTCCTGACGGCACAACCAGATCTATTGGCGGATCTTCAGAAGATGGGAATTGAAGTTGTCCTCCCTTCCAATGTGGCCATGATGGCTAGCTTGCAGATTCAGTCCACCATAGTTGAGAGGATCCGGACAATACAGTTAACAGATTCCAAGATTCAGCGGCTCAGAGCTGAGTGTGAAGCGGGAAGAAGGCCAGAGTTATGTATTCATAAAGATGGTACACTTCGACACGGCTCGCGTCTTTGTGTACCCGGTGGAGATATCAGACAGGAAATCATGGCAGAGGCTCACAGTTCGCAGTACTCCATTCACCCAGGCGGCACGAAGATGTACAGAGATATTCGTCAGCACTTTTGGTGGAATGGTATGAAGAGGGAGATAGCCCGGTATGTCTCTCGATGTTTGGTTTGTCAACAGGTCAAGGCTGAACATCAGAGGCCAGCTGGACTTCTTCAACCTTTACCGATCCCAGAATGGAAATGGGAACACATAACCATGGATTTCGTGACTGGATTACCCAGGTCTCCGGCAGGCAGAGATGCTATTTGGGTCATTGTGGACAGGCTTACCAAGGTGGCACACTTTCTTCCATTTAGAGTTGGACAGTCGACGGCACAGCTAGCAGAGATGTATCTCAGGCAGATTGTCAGACTTCACGGAGTGCCAGTCAGCATAGTATCAGACAGGGATACGAGATTTACATCGCACTTCTGGCGCAGTCTTCATCAAAGTTTGGGGACTCGTCTCAAGTTCAGCTCAGCGTATCACCCGTAAACAGATGGGCAGTCAGAGCGTACTATACAAACTCTCGAAGATATGTTACGGTCATGTACTCTTGACTTCGGTGGTTCGTGGGAGGATCACCTGCACCTGGTGGAATTCTCGTACAACAATAGTTTCCAGGCCAGTATCCAGATGGCTCCCTTCGAGGCTCTGTATGGCAGGAAGTGCAGATCTCCGTTAGTATGGGACGATGTTGGAGAGAGGCAGATGCTCGGTCCAGAACTGATTTCTCAGACGGTTGAAGTGGTCAGGAAGGTCAGAGAACACCTCCGAGTTGCTCAGGATCGCCAGCGCCATTGGGCCGATGCTCATCGGCGTCCCTTAGAATTTGCCGTCGGCGACCATGTATTCCTTAGGATCTCGCCTACCCGTGGCGTCATTCGTTTTGGCGTACGGGGAAAGCTTAGTCCTAGGTATATAGGGCCGTTCGATATTCTAGAGCGAGTAGGTGATGTATCCTATCGTCTCGCTCTTCCGCCGTCGCTAAGTGAGGTACATGATGTATTCCATGTGTCCCAATTAAGACGGTACATCCCGGACCCGAGCTATATCCTAGATCATTCGGAATTGGTTGTTGGTACCAACCTTTCGTATGAGGAAAGGCCCGTGTCTATATTGGATCGGAGGGAGAAGATACTCAAGAACAAGACTATTAACTTAGTCCGTGTTGCTTGGGGTCATCACTCTCTGGGTGAGTCAACATGGGAGCGTGAGGACGACATCCGATCGCGATATCCCTACCTGTTTGACTCGTAAGGTATAATTTCTTCCTTGTGCCTTACGCCTTCTCCATCCTTGCTTGAATGTATGATTGTATGATTGCCTGCTTAGTCTGTCTGTGGTTAGTGTAGCTTGTCGTGGCAATCTCTAACTCCTTGATTTAATTCCGAGGACGGAATTCCTTTAAGGTGGGTAGAGTTGTCACCTTCGGTTCCCGTATTTTGTATTCCTGTGCGCATTTGGAATTTTCTTGAATTTTCTGGTAATTATTTTCCTGTATTTCCCGTATTTGGCCTTGGGCCGACTTTATTAACTTATTGGGTTGCATTACGGATTTGGGTTTAATTTTTTTTATTATATTTATTATTATTATTATTTCATAGGAGATGGGCCCTTGGAGGGTTCGGCCTGGCTTGTTTTGGTCGGAATTGCTATGGATCACTTTAACCTACACTATCCCTTACCTCCACCACACCACCACCCATTAATAACCTTACCTACCATTCTCTCTCTTCATTAACATCAACACCACCAGCATCCTCTTCTTCTTCTTCCTCTTAAAACCCTTTAACTCCACCATAGGCAAGTGCATCTTGCCATCAAAAGAAAAGAAACCATGATTCTTCTTGTTCGAAAGTTTTGTTTAGCTAGTTTAGAACAATATTAGAACTTGGAATTTCTTGATTTGAAGCATGGATCTCTCTAGATCTAACTTTTCATTAATCTCGGTTTTCCTTGAAATTCATTTAATAAACTTTGATTTGGATGGTTTTTGAGGTTTCTATGTTGTGGAGAATTAAGTTTTATACAACTTTAGTCTTTACGAAATCTGATTTCGTTTTAAAATGAGAAAGTTATGGATTTTGCAAGTTTTAGGGGTTGGGTTCTTCCTCTCAGCTAGAGGTAGGAGAAGAACTCCTCCTTTCCCTTTGTTGGCAACACCAGTGGTGTTACGCCATGCGGTTGCAGCCGCTACGCGTGCTGCCAGCGGCCAGCGCTTTACGCGAGCGGCTCTGCACGTGTGGGGGGACACCCCCTCCTCCTTTTCCCCTCTGCGCAGCCTCTACGCAAGCAGCGGGCCCCTAGCTCTACGCGGCAGCCGCTGCAGCCTCTACGCAAGCAGTGGCCCCCCCCCCCTTTTTCTCGCTGCATTACGCGCGCGCGCTCTGCGCGAGTGGGGCCCTCTCCCGTTCCCAGCTGCTGGCGCCAGCGTGGGGCCCTCCCCTTTTAGCTGTGCGCAGGAGCAGCACCTCCTCTACGCACGTCCACGTGCGTGGCCCCCCCCTTTTTCTCGCTGCCTTACGCGCGCGCTTTGCGCGTGTGGCCCCCCCTTGTTTCAGCCGCCATTTTGCATGTGGGTCCCTCTCCCGTTCCATTGCGCGCTTGCCCCTGTTCCCTTACGCGAGCCGCCCAAGGCCTTACGCGCGCGCTCTTCTGTTTGCCTTACTCCCCCGTGATTTTAATGTTTTCTCTGGGATTCTCCATTTGGTTTTATTTGAGCTTTTGATGTTTAATGTCCACTACATCACTTGATTGGGCTTGACATGCTTGGACACAAATTGGAGTTTTTGTGACTTGTTATTTTTCTTCAACCTGCAACTTGTAAACCGACCTGATGACTTGAACATGACTTGGCAACATGTAACTCGACAAGAGACCATGACCTGATGAATTGATAATTTGGGCTACTGCGGTAGGCTCACCTGACTTGCTACTTGACATGACACCGTGGGTGTGCATCCTGTGCTTGCTTAAGCTACTTGTCCAGTCTTGCATCATGTCTAGGACGTGATCCCCTGGGTACCACGGCAAGGGACTCACACTAAAATTGGACTAGGTAATGAGTAGACCAAATTAGAACATGGAGAATTCCCGGTCACAGGCAGTCTCGTTATCTGGAGGCATTAATGGACTTGTAGCTTGCCGACGAGTAGAGCACATTTCCAGCACACTGTCATGTGTTGCACCCTCTAAGTCACCTAAGGGTACATTTGTCTCCCGGGCGATGTACCCACCTATACTCTCAACCCGCGGAAGGATAACTGGATGGTCTGCAGGGCTTGGGACTGGGAGTTTCTCACTTGCATCTTGTTAGTAATTAGGCTTGTGATAACCCTAGTTAGTTAAAGTAGTAAGCCGTAGTACTTGCTTGGCCGATTGTGGATGAATGGTGTCCAGCCCCGTTTAAGTTTTGTCTAGCCCCTGCACCTGGAACTCTTGATCATGATTGTTTTACTTATCCCTAACGATAAATGGGTAGAGACAGTGAACTACTCAGGCGAAGGGGTACAATCCCGGTCCTTGTTTGGTTTAAGGATTGTAACCTGACTCCCGGAATGGTTCTACATCCCTAGTCGTTTATCGCTCTGTGTATTTTTATTACTTGTACTTCCTTTATTTCTTATGTTCTGATATGCTGGCTTTTGTTCTTATTTGTGGCCTCCTTTGTGGCACTTGCTCTTTCTGGGATTTGACCCAGCTGGTTTTGTGTGGCCAGATTTCGGAGCAGCACCCGAGGATCTACCGCACCTCCAGCCCAATGGTGACGACTAGAAGAAACCGAGGCTTCGAGTGGGTTTTCTTTTTGTTTCACCCACTTATATGTAAATTAATTATTCTTTTGTGGCGTTGCCGACGAGCACCTGTTAGCTCGTATGTACATTCTCTTGATGTTGTAAACATGATGAACATATCCTAGGGTTGATCATGTAAGATGTACTCTTTGCTAGTCCTGACATTTTGTAAGACTAGCTACTTGATCATCCAATATGTAATATTTGGGACGCCTTATATATATATATTTGATGCTCTAACATCTTGTAACTCTGTTAATTGCTTGAGATTGAGACAATAGGCTTGACATTAAGAGACTGCTGGCTTGTAGTAAACCCTCATATCCAGACAGCCGTGACCGTATAGTTGAGATGTATTCTATTTCAATATACGTAGCTGGCTGTGTCTGCCCCCGCTCTCCAGTATTCTGGATCTGGGGCGTGACAACGAGCTTCGCTCTCCGTCCATGGCGACCCCTCCGGCGACCGAGTGTTGCTTCCCTTTGCTTCCCATCGTTGAGCGACGGTGGTGACCTGTGACCGTTTTGCCACCAATCTGCAATCCTTCGTTCAGGTGAGTAATTTCTCCTTGTAACTCCTTTGAGACATTCGAATTCCTTCTGTTCTTGATTGGAAATTATGTCAGCAGCTTCATTTTTATCGATCCGGTTGTCTAATTCTTGGATTTTACTGATAGTTGGTGTTGGTGAGTTTTTCTCGATCCGATCCTGTGAATTCTCCAAATTTGGAGTCAGAACAAATCAAATTAAATTCATTTTTGTTGTATTCTTTCATTGCACGTCACCTGTTCGATCTTATGCTTCAACCAGCTTTTGTAACCGAATTTGGATACGAGACTCGTTGTGTCGACTTCAGGGGACTCGAGCAACGCTCCTTGAGATCAGGTATACATTCGAGAGCATTATGAATTATTAAGAGTGCCGACCATGCGTATGAGTGAGACTGGACTCGCAGTGGCAACTGTAGAGGCAAGGCTAGTGTGTCGATCACTATGGGAATTCTGTGTCGACATAGTATCAGACCTAGGACACAGAGTGGAGAAGAGTTTGAAGGATAGGTTACTGTTAGGTGACCGTTGGAATTTAGGTTAGTCACTGGTTAGATAATTGACTGGCAATGTTGGGCTTCATACAGGACCAATGTAATTGTATCATTACTGCTTATTACACTTTTGCATAAGTCCTTATGGGAGTATATGCATTAAGTTTCAGCTTTAGGCTTGAATTAAGAAGTCAATATATTATACAAATGGTTACAGCCTTGGGTTCACCTACTTGAAAATTCATGATTGATGGGCCAAGCCTATGTTCAGTCTCAGCTAGGCTGAGGATTAATTACTAGCAATAGGCTTGGAAATATTCATGTTGTTGGGCTAGTCCTATTGGGCTGAGAATTTTGGAGGATTATTCAATTGGAAGAGTCTTATTATTTAGACAGAGACATTATTTAAAATTAGTTAAGGGTTGCTTGGACACTTTAGATAATTATTTAAACTTTATTTCTATTTTAGGTGATCTAGAAGACTTGGACAAAATCCCGAAAATCAAGGCAAGTACATGTACTCAGTATTACCATCATTGCATGCATTGCACTTACACTTGTTATCGTGTCATTATTTTACTTATTCTCGATTGCTTGCTTGCTTGCATTGTTTTCCGTGTCGGGTGGGGGACATTCTAGAGACATATGATTGACTAATATTGGACAAACATTGCCTGATAGCATACTCTGTATGCCTGAGTCCATTTCGTGCGTGACTGATAGCATTGTCGTCAGACATGCCTGATTATTGCGTGACTGATAGCATTGCCATTAGACACGCCTGATTATTCATGACCGATAGCATATATATTTTATATGCCTGATTATATTAGTTCCCACATGTTGATAACGTCTAATTGCACATGTACACATAGTTAGTACATATTTATATTATTTTCTATTGTTTCTCTGTTCAGTTCTACTTGCTACATTGTACCATTCCATTGATCTCCATGGTGAGTTTTATTGAGTTACATTGTACTTTGCTCCTTTCCTGACTGGATCGTTGATTACAGGTGAGATGGATCATAGATTATCATTCATGATTGGCGTTGGAGCTCGCTTGACATTGAGAGATTAGATTCATGTATAGAGATTGATAGAATGTATTTGATTACATGTTGTTGTTGTATTATTTATCTTTTACCAGCTTTGTACCCGGACATTCATGTATAAGTTGTAATAATTTTATAGTAGATTGCTGTGATGGTAGAATAGATTCCGTGACTAGATGATGTGATGAGATACTCTTACATTTATATGACTAGACGGCTCACTACCGCTATCAACGACAGTGTAGGCCGGGCATGTATCGACCCGTACCCGATTATTCGGGAGCGGGGCGTGACATGTTTTTGTGGTGGCCCATGCAGGTCCTCTATCTATTGGTACTTAGGATTAGAGTGCCATTGGAAGCCTGCGGAATTAGAAAACTCATCACAGCATAGGACCGTTATGATATTGCTTATTTTCTGTCTTTTCTATATTTTGCTAACACATACAGTACACCTACGAGTCACTGATGGTTCTCCTCCTACAATTCCAGAGATGGCCAAAGGAAGGAAGGAACCGCATCCGCGAGGCCGCACTCCGACTGTAGCCCATTCCGAGAGAGGATTATCTGCCCTACCTATAGTAGACCCAGAGCGTTCCGGTACCCACGTGCCACCCGTCACAAGAGCTTCTTCACGACACTCCATTAGTTCCATGAGGGGCACCCAGATGCATGAGCTAGTCCATGGGCTATTGGAGGCCCAGAGAGCCCAGACCCAGAGTTTGTTGGATGCTCAGAGGGAGCAGACCACTATATTGCGGGAGGGTATTGAGAGACTAGTTAGCCCATTCCTACCACCACCACCTCCACTTCCCCAGACTACTACTACCGCTCCACCTACATCTCATATTCCACCTCCACCGACTACCATACCGACCCCATCACATATTCCACATCCGTCATACGCTCCACATCTATCCCATGTTCCACCACCACCCACCCAGGCTCTTGTACAGCCTACTACCACCACTTTTGTTCACCCTGAGCCTATTTCTTTCATTTTGCCTCCCATTTATACTCATGCATCTCCCACTTATACCCCTACTACCTGCACTCCCCACCAGAGAGAAGGTTCTATCCTAGACTGTCACTACCACTTTTCTAGCTTGGGGGTATTTTGGTCATTTTTCAAATTTTGGGAATTTTTGGAATTATTATGTATTATTATGATTTATTAGAATTAATATGATTTTTGGTGATTTTTAGGATAATTGTTTTGGGCCTATAGTTGACTTTGACTTGTGTTGACTAGAAGACTAACCTAGTGACTAATCTAGATTATGGCCACTTAGTTAGGTTAAGTAACCTTGGTTTGACCTAATTTAATGAGGTTTAAGTCATTAGAACTAGTTAGGAGTGATTTGGAGTTGTTTAGGCTAATATGGCTTAGGATTTCATAAGTCATGACTTATGGTTTTAACCATTTAATAAAATGACTTAGCCATAGCCTATAGGACTTGGCCCAAAGCCCAAATTAGCAACCCTAACATTTTGTCCAGCCAACCTAGGGATTCCCCCACTATTTAATGCCTTCCAAATCTAGGGCTAGCCTCTTCCTTAGGAATTTATTGCAAGAGAAGAAAGAGGTGAGCTCCCATCTTTAGAAATTCATAATATATCCATTTTTCCTCCTTTTTAATCCAAACAAATTGCATTGGGTTCTAAATCCTTCCTACTTTCTGTTGGCTATGAGTATTCTCAGATTTGGGAAGATTTGGAGGAGTTTCACCATTGGGAAGAACCCCACTCATTTGAGCTTTTGAGGATTTGTGATACATAGAGGTAACTCTCTACTTTCACCATGGAATTCTGATTTAATTGCATATATAGGGAGCCCTAGACCTAATCTAACAGTAGGAATAGGAAACCCTAAGTTTTTGTGTCGATTCGTGTCCTAACAGGACACGTATCAGTGTCCTGAGCTAGGTGTTTGTGGTAATGCCACAGTAAATCTTTTTGTGATATTTTTGAATTATTTTTGAATGGAAATTTGTATTGTGGTGTCGCTTATCCATTTATGTAGCTCTGAGCTAATTTTGTGCTTGTGTCGTGTCGTTAGGACACTCGTGCACACGCACTTGGACACGCGCGCGCAGCCACAGTAATCCCCTGCACATCGGGGTCTTTTCTGGACACGACACGATTCTGTTTGACACAAAATTTTTGGGAGATTGTTGGGGCATGTTCTGTCACCATGCTCCCCAAATTTCACTAGGTTTCGTGCACTAGTTAGGGAGAAATTCGTCGTGCACGGGGATCACACTGTTATGCGCACAGGGTATTTTGAGCCACAGACACGGCTTAAAATGTCAGGACACGACACGTTAGGACCTGATATAGGGTGACACAGTCCTAGCTAGACCTTAGGCGAGCTACCCTACATGAGGACACGACCCCACTCGTGTCGTGTCGAGTGCACGACACGCGTGCACACGCGCACGAGCCTGTGCACACTGCACAGTGTCTCAGTGCACTGTTTGGATGTTTATATCGATTGGACACGTTTGTGTCCTCTTGCTGGGACACAAATACATCATATGACACGAGCACATGTTGTATGTTCATTACCAACCACTGTTTTACTATTTTAATTGATTTTGTATTGTTAAAACTCGATTACCCTCATTTCCCAATTTTTCTAAATTCCTGCGTATCAATAGGATTTCTGGTTTTGTTCCAGTTTACAAAACTGAGTTTTGGGAATCATTTAACCCATTAATTACTGTTAATTGCATATAATTAGGACCCTAACATGTGTACCTAGGTGTTTACTTATGGTGTGTTGATTTCGGATCGAAATGGATGTGTGTTGGATTCAAAACCTGGAATTTTCAGTTTAGGACTGTTTAATGAGTTTTTTTGTGATAACTTGGGTTTGTAAACTCTTGATTCAATTCATATATCAACTGAGTTTTGATAGGGACTGTTTTGGTTCAAAATTGGAAACAGTTTGGGTTTTTTGGTATTATTCAACTGTTTACCCTCTACCTATCACTCTATCTTTCACACACACACACACATGTAGACACACACACACCAGCTCACTGTCACACTCTAGGACAGCCCTGTCACTCTCTCTTTCACTGTCACACACACTGACACACTCTCCATACTCTTGTGACACTCACACACACATGTGCACACACCTGCTCTCACACACATACACAAGTGCATATGAGCACTTGAGTGCCCCTCTATGCTTTATATATACTCTCATGTTTTGACATATAGGGTAGTATAGTATACTTTAGCCTATAGGTTCTATGTTATGGTTATATCATATAAACATATGATTGTATCAACATATATATATTATATATATATATAATGTCATGGTATGTATGTACCTGATAGATGATTATGAGCCTATATATATATTAAGTACCCTATATTAGCTTGTATGGTATATGTACATATGTGTTGTATAGATGTAGGACTGATATGGTTTAGCCTATTAGCCTATGGCCTGTATATGAGTCAGTTGACTAGAGAGCCTAGATTGGGCTTGTACAGCCTTATTAGACCTAGAATAGACTTACTAGACTAGTGTAGACTAGTTTGACCTAGTGTGGACTTGTTTGACCTAGTTTGACCATAGTTGACCTAGTTTAACTTTTAGGGTTGACCAGAGTTGACCAAGAGTTGACTTTGGCCTAGATTGACCTAGATTCATGTAGAATGCATACTAGTGCTTCATTTTACCATTCTGGACTTGTTATGACTTGTGCTGTTCTGAATAGGAGCCAGACACCACTCCTCGGACAGTACTTTTCAGTTGGACACTCAGATACCAGGCGAGTACATTCTCTGATCATTTCATATCCTGTTAGAATTATTTTCCTGCTTTAGATTACTATACTTGATGCTGTCACGTTGGTAACCGGATTAGTACTATATGGATCCTTTCTTGAGATGTTATCCCCTCAGGGAGCATCGTATACTACATGTTCTGTACGTTTCACTTACATGGTGTATCACTATGCTTTACGGTTCTTCGATCACTTGTGACATGTACTCTCATGATCACCGAGTCTTCCCATAATCACCCCATTATGGGCATTCCCAGAATCACCCATTTATGGGCTATCTATGTATCACCTCTTGTGGGCCTTTGCATGGAATCATAACATAACCTGGTTGGATCCTTGTGTATTGATTGGAGGTACGGGAGAGTAGAAATAGCATGTGAATAATTCCAAATAATATAATCTTGAACCACCTCTCATGAATCACCTCTACCTGTTCACATGTCTAGCTTGTACTCTGATTCACTAGTCACTGTTAGTTCTCTACTTATAGTAGATATTTATATTACAGTTCTCTCTCTGTTTACATACTGTATTTTCTTCAGATCCTGTATCTTAATTTACTGCATGATTATATTTTTCTAACCTGCCATGATCTGTTGAGATGTATTGTGCTCGTTCCTGTCCTGACTGGACCTGTTGAAATATTATAGATAACGAGGAGGAGGCTGGTGTGGATACCTATTATGGTGCTACCTTAGATGAGTGCCTGGACCTGGACCAGCAGCAGGTCCCACTAGCTGTGGATGACACACCCTTAGACTAGGATGCTTTTATTTCAGTATTTCATGGATGATTGTACTTATTGATACTTGGGATCTGGGATTTGTATTATCTTAGACACTTAGACTTTCTGATGTACTTGGGATGTTTCCTTTCATTTCAGCAGTTTCATTTATCTATCTATCAGCTATGTTATCATCTGTTTTTTCTTGAGTTTTATATCATATCGTGCTTCTTCTTCCTTAGTTGTGATTGAGTCTACTTTTATCATGTCACCCCCATTCGGGGAGTATAAACTGTTTAAGCTTATATTGCTAGATATTGTGACCTAGGACAGCATTCTACCGCCGACACTGCGGCGTAGGCTGGACGTACCCACGTCTCGTGCCCTAAATCTAGGGTGCGGGTCGTGACATAGACTTTAAGAGGATGGCACCTAGAGTGTTCCTTGGGAACGAGGGTATACTCTACGCCGATGAGTGGCTAGAGGATATGGAGAGGGTGATACGACTATCTAGGCTCCCGGAGGACCTCAAAGTGGAGGCAGCCGGCGTGCAGATGCATGATCTGGCACGTACTTGGTTTAGGAGTGAGCCTCAGCTCGCAGTACCTGGATTTACTTGGGAGCAGTTTGTGGAAATCTTCAAGGAGAAGTTTTTCCCAGCGGTAGCTAGAGAGGCTTTGGAGCGCCAGTTTCAGACTCTTGAGCAGGGGACTCGTTCGGTTGATGAGTACGCGGTAGAGTTCGGACGACTTAGTTGGTTTGCAGAGGGTAGAGCCAGAGATCCAGTCGTGAGAGCCACGAGATTCAGGCAGGGTTTGAGCCATGAGCTTCGCTACCTAGTCACGGCTAACGGAGCGACTACTTATGCTGGGATGTTCGCCATTGCTCAGAGATTGGAGATTGATCTGAGCCTCCGACCCAAGAGAGACCGTGACATTTGTGGAGGAGGTAGTCACCCGGGACCACCCAAACGTCCCAATAACCATCAGACGAAGACCCTCGCACACCAGCCTTCTCAGGAGCCACAGCAGCAGCAACGACCAGTTCAGCAGCCTTGTGGATTTTGTCAGAAAGTGGGCCATACCTGGCAGGTCTGTAGGAAGAGACTTGGACAGTGCCTCATCTGTGGTGCGGCTGATCATCAGGCTAGGGAGTGCACCATTGCTCGTACGACAGCTGGATCTTCGGGACTTTCACTGCCAGAGGGACGTGTCTACCTTATGACAGAGGAGGAGCAGAGGCTATTCCGATTCCTGATGAGGACTAGAGACCGGAGGCATTCTCGCATAGCTAGAGCAGACCGTGGGTCCTCATTTTCCTTTGTGATTTTTCTAGCATCTAGACTTTCCTTGTTGTTTTATATTCAAGACTTGTTTCTAAAGTCTCTGTATCTTACCGTTGTTTCGCAATGGTTGCTTGTTTGATTCTTGTTGTCCTTTAGTACCTAATAAAACTACTTGTTCACTTCCTGTCATGAATTTGATTGTTAAAAATCCATTTGATTATTCATAAATCCTTAGAAATTTCTGGATAAGGTTGAGATATATTCAATGACCTACTATGATGTGGCAGATGTGCACTGCAGCCAATTACCTAGATTATGGAAACTGAAGGTTCATTGCAGCCAGATGCACACTGGCGAGGCATGGACTCTAAGTCGAAGTAATTACAGGTAATTATGGACTCTTGAATATTATTGAGACTTAAGTCCTAAATTCATAATATTTTCTGAGATCGGATAAAGTTGACAGGGTGTTTTGGTAATATATCAATATCGGGACTATGGAACCGAAGGTTCACTGCAGCCAGATACATACTGGCGGGGTAGGAACTGTAGGAAAAGTGACTCCAGATATGTATGATTACCGGATACTATTGAGGCTATTATCCCTTGATCTTGTTTCATGACTATCACTTTGTATCATCTTAAATCGTGCCAATTTCAAAATTGTATTTGATTACTCTTAATCGTGCCTAATCGTGCCATCTGAAATTTCGAGGACGAAATTTTTCAAGGGGGGAGGATTTGTAACTCCACTTTTCTA
The DNA here is from genome assembly GCA_029216955.1 of Iris pallida. Lineage (NCBI taxonomy): Eukaryota > Viridiplantae > Streptophyta > Magnoliopsida > Asparagales > Iridaceae > Iris > Iris pallida. The sequence continues at coordinate 1,281,798 of JANAVB010028000.1, read as the reverse complement.
AGAATGAGTTTTCTTTTGTAATTTACTTAAGATTTTATTTTTCAATAATGATTTATTAATTATTTATATTCCCATTTATTAAATTTGTTAATTATATTTCTCAAATTTCTATTTAAAACTCATTGGCTAATCATTAGGGATTTTTTACAAATTCTTATAATTAAGGTATTTTACAATAATTTGATTGAATTAATAATTTTCACTAATTATTGATTTTATAAATTATTTTACCATTTAGTAGTTTATTAAATCTATTTGAATTTTTTCTATGTTATTTTTAGCCATTCAGCCCCAACCCAATCAGTTTTCCCAGCCCATTTGGCAATGGGCCAGTCTTTCCTATTTTTTCAGCATTTTTCTCAAGCCCAGCCCGGCCTGCTAGTCTTAGGCACGGATCCGGGTAGCCTTAGGTGCGGATCCGGGTACAACCCACAACCGTGACCCTATAACCCAATTAAACCCAACCGTTGAGTTTAAACTCATTCGTTTAAATCAAATCCATTTCAATTCATTCAATCCACTCCTCTCTGTTAGCAGCTGCTGGAAAGAGTCGACGACGACGACGACGACGACGACGACGTCGACGGACGTGCCGAGAAGGATCCAGCCCCTTCCAGAAGCTTCTCCCCAACTGCCTAACTACCTACCTCATCCCCACCGTCGATCCCCAACAACCCAACTCTCCCCGACCGTCGGATTATAACGGCCACTGCCCGTCCAACGATCGGTCAGGTGCCCGGCCAACCGCCTGACCGACGCTCCGCCTATAAATAGGCCATCGACCTCTTCTCTTTCATCACTACTTCCTAGACGGCGAAGCCCTGCCGCGATCGCCTCTGGTCTCCTTCCATTTTCCTTACGAGCTTCGCTCTCCGTCCATGGCGACCCCTCCGGCGACCGAGTGTTGCTTCCCTTCGCTTCCCATCGCTGAGCGACGGTGGTGACCTGTGACCGTTTCGCCACCAATCTGCAATCCTTCGTTCAGGTGAGTAATTTCTCCTTGTAACTCCATTGAGACATTCGAATTCCTTCTGTTCTTGATTGGAAATTATGTCAGCAGCTTCATTTTTATCGATCCGGTTGTCTAATTCTTGGATTTTGCTAATAGTTGGTGTTGGTGAGTTTTTCTCGATCCGATCCTGTGAATTCTTCAAATTTGGAGTCAGAACAAATCAAATTAAATTCATTTTTGTTCTTCAACCAGCTTTTGCAACCGAATTTGGACACGAGACTCGTTGTGTCGACTTCAGGGGACTCGAGCAACGCTCCTTGAGATCAGGTATACATTCGAAAGCATTATGAATTATTAAGAGTGCCGACCATGCGTATGAGTGAGACTGGACTCGCAGTGGCAACTGTAGAGGCAAGGCTAGTGTGTCGATCACTATGGGAATTTTGTGTTGACATAGTATCAGACCTAGGACACAGAGTGGAGAAGAGTTTGAAGGATAGGTTACTGTTAGGTGACCGTTGGAATTTAGGTTAGTCACTGGTTAGATAATTGACTGGCAATGTTGGGCTTCATACAGGACCAATGTAATTGTATCATTACTGCTTATTACACTTTTACATAAGTCCTTATGGGAGTAGATGCATTAAGTTTCAGCTTTGGGCTTGAATTAAGAAGTCAATATATTATACAAATGGTTACAGCCTTGGGTTCACCTACTTGAAAATTCATGATTGATGGGCCAAGCCTATGTTCAGTCTCAGCTAGGCTGAGGATTAATTACTAGCAATAGGCTTGGAAATGTTTATGTTGTTGGGCTAGTCCTATTGGGCTGAGAATTTTGGAGGATTATTCAATTGGAAGAGTCTTATTATTTAGACAGAGACATTATTTAAAATTAGTTAAGGGTTGCTTGGACACTTTAGATAATTATTTAAACTTTATTTCTATTTTAGGTGATCTAGAAGACTTGAACAAAATCCCAAAAATCAAGGCAAGTACATGTACTCAGTATTACCATCATTGCATGCATTGCACTTACACTTGTTATCGTGTCATTATTTTACTTATTCTCGATTGCTTGCTTGCTTGTATTATTTTTCGTGTCGGGTGGGGGACGTTCTAGAGACATGTGATTGACTAATATTGGACAAACATTGCCTGATAGCATACTCTGTATGCCTGAGTCCATTTCGTGCGTGACTGATAGCATTGTCGTCAGACATGCCTGATTATTGCGTGACTGATAGCATTGTCATTAGACATGCCTGATTATTCGTGACTGATAGCATATATATTTTATATGCCTGATTATATTAGTTCCCACATGTAGATAACGTCCAATTGCACATGTACACATAGTTAGTACATATTTATATTATTTTCCATTGTTTCTCTGTTCAGTTCTACTTGCTACATTGTACTATTCCATTGATCTCCATGGTGAGTTTTATTGAGTTACATTGTACTTTGCTCCTTTCCTGACTGGATCGTTGATTACAGGTGAGATGGATCATAGATTATCATTCATGATTGGCATTGGAGCTCGCTTGACATTGAGAGATTAGATTCATGTATAGAGATTGATAGAATGTATTTGATTACATGTTGTTGTTGTATTATTTATCTTTTACCGGTTTTGTACCCGGACATTCATGTATAAGTTGTAATAAATTTATAGTGGATTGCTGTGATGGTAGAATAGATTCCGTGACTAGATTCTGTGATGAGATACTCTTATATTTATATGACTAGACGGCTCACTACCGCTGTCAACGACAGTGTAGGCCGGGCATGTATCGACCCGTACCCGATTATTCGGGAGCGGGGCATGACATAGCTCTCTTATGAGCTTATGTACAAATCCTAATGACCATAAAAGTTAATCATAATCATAATAAAATAAAAAAATCGAAATGTGGGCTTACAAATCTACCCACCTTAGAAATAAATTCGTCCTCGAATTTCAAAGGATACGACTAGGCATGACTAAAAATATTATCTACAAATTATAGTCAAAAGGGTTAGTCAAAATCTAGGCTTGGTTAAGGATAGAATCGAAATATGATAGAAAGAGAGAACTACCAATTGTTGAGAAGGTGGTAACAAGAAGTAAGACATCAAATCAATTTAGAAAAATTAATAGTCGTATGCCATTAAAAGATATAGCCTCTAGGATATTCGAAAATCATAAGTATATCCGAAGTCATTTAACCGAGAATCCATGCCTCGCTAGTGTACATCTGGCTGCCGTGAACCCTTGGTTTCATGACTTAAGTATAATATGTTATCGAACACTCTACCAACTTTACCCAATATTGACATATAAATCAAAAGATAAATAATACAACTAGGATATAGTTTTAGTAATATTTAACAACCTACGTATAATTGAAATTAATTCAACTTAGGGATCATGCCACGCCAGTGCACTTCTGACTACAGTGAACCCGCAGTCTCCATAATTCGAATAAATAAGGACAATGCGCATCTGCCTTACCGTTGTAAGTCATCAAAAATTATTTCAACTATATTCATAAGAATTTCAAGAAGCTTCTATAAATTCAAACAAGTCGATCATGATAAGAAAATGTAAGAATATGTCCTTGAATAAAAGTGCCAATTTTGAAAACAAAACGATCACAAAATAGTTTTAAAAACGAAACGAGGTTTAGAGAAGGCAGAAGATAAAATGGCACAAAAAATGATCAAAATTAGGAATTGAATTCTATGAAGGCATAACTTGATGAGTAAATAGTTTACCCTCCTTATGTCCTATCGTCGTATCAAAACAAAATAGCAAAATTGTTCTATGGATATTTCTCTAGTTTATCTAATAGGGTTTGAGTTCAATAAATCTCTACTTAAAACACATGGCCTATGTACCAATCCTTAACTACCCAATTAGTCAAATTAAGGGACTCCTAGTCCTAATCATTCTCTTAAAATTAATTTAACCCTAGTTGTGAATGAGCACTTCCTAGTCGCAGGCTCGCAATAGTACGACTTTAAGTACTATCACGAGTTTGCAATCTTCTGCAAAAATTGACCTCCATGGGCCATCACAAAAACTTGTCACGACCCGCACCCGCTTTTCGGGATACAAGTGCGTGTCCAAGCAGCCTACGCTGCAAAATCGGCGGTTGAACGCTGTCAAGCCCGTAATAAATAAATGTTCAAAATAAACTTATTTGCTCATTCACATTTCTAATAGATTACAACATTTACAAGATTGTATTCAAAGAAAATACAATGTTCTTACATATTTGAAATGACTACAACACAGTTATCTAATCTTTAGGTTTCTGCCTGCTAGTACACCCGTTTCTTCCAAAGCTAAGTGAAGCCACAGCTAACCTGTAAAATGTTGGTTTCCAGTCAGGAATGGAACAAGCACACAAACCGACGGCAATACAAAAACACAATAGAATTCACAAGACATGAAAATAACATATGTGAAATAAAACTAGAAAGTAACTGATGTCATAACATGTCTAGAAAGCAAGTAGATAACTCCACAACAAGATGTATCAACTGGAGAAATATGTAACTAGGATGTTATGGCAAGTGGTGAAGAAAACAATGAAAATAAGTAAAAGACAACTATCTATGTGTTTTGAAATATCTTGTTCGATATGTGGATGGCTAAGGGGTAAATCTGGCACCCCGCACGTGAATTGTGCGACTGCTATCTGACAAGAATAGACATTTTGGCGATGTTTCTAGGCAGTCCACATGTGTACTAAGATATTTTTCCGTCCAGCTAGTACGCATGGAATCCAGTCGCAAGCATGGTAAACATGTAAACGACAGTCAAGAGGGATAAACAAATCCATGATACTAATCCGTGTGACCACATGTCATCAAGCAAGAGAGCATATGTATAAACATGAAATGAAAACTACTATGAATCGAAAGCAATCAGAAAGTGCACTTGCCTGAATCCTTGCACAAATCATAGTCACAAGTTGAGGATGAGGGGATTGTTGATCTAGAAGCTGTCAACCTATAACATATATCGTACCACGAACCATGCACGAAAACCACAAGTTAATTCTAAGGTTCTAGTTCTATATTCATGGAATAAGTGGCTAATGGGTTACTAATCTAAAAATAGTTAATTCTGAAATAAATTACTTAAAACCTAATTTAACCTAATAATAATATGAATATAATCTAACATGCAAATTTGGCCATAAAAAGTCATGTTTCCAATTTTGGAAACCATGGCATGCAAATCGAGAGTGTAATTAT